>KB664255.1:9116587-9136332 GCA_000349025.1 Anopheles minimus | reverse complement strand
TGTCCTTTCATTTATGTAATGAAGTTACATAAATTAGATTGAAATCAGAATTAGAGGTGTAATGTGTACGATTGAGCCACCGAAAGTTGTGTTCCACGTTCCGTTGGATCAGGCGGAAGTAGGTGCGCTGTGTACGCGCACCGGTTTATCTGTGTTTTCTAATATCCTTGGTTGGTGGTATCAAGGAGAAGAGATCCTGACTTTTCGTCTTCCATACAGTTTGTGTCCTTCCAATATCCGTTCCCATTTTTTTTTTTGGTTAGATTTCGTAAACTAAAACAAACTTTATGAAGCAATTGCTATAAAGAGGCATATTATATTTGTCTATCCCTAACCCCGTATACCTAACCACTAGGAAATACATTAGGAAGAGAGTTGGAATTACCTTCCTTGTGCCAGGGATTTGATTTTTTGTGTTGGTTCTCTTCAGTTTCGTGCCAAACTTGCTGGGCAGCGTGATCTTGACCGTTTCCTTCAGACGGGGGACACGCCAGACTTAGATAGGACAATTGCTAGTACGCTTCTTCGGAAATTCAGCCCCGTTTCGTACGATTACCATTTTCTCTACTTATGATGATATACCAACCCATCTCAGTATAACTCAGTATATCTCAGTATATGTGATGTGGGTGCCACTCTACTCTAGTGCAATACTTATATGTTGTGTAATGATGGCAGCAGGCTGGGCCCAGAGAATAGAACGGGCAACTGGAATGACAACTCTAGTAGCGTTACTAATCTTACCGGACATTCGTCTAGGTCGCTAGGCTCGTAGTAGGCTGTTAGCGTATAGTTTGAGCCTGTGTTGTGATTGTTTTTAAGTTTCTGGTTGATAAGTGCGCATAAGACCTAACGAACAAAACAAACACACACCCTCCGCATAACACAGGGATATTGGGGCTTTAAAGATAATTAGGCACATACATACGAGTACAGACGCATTCACACACACGCACACAGGCACACATTTTCCGTAAGCAAACGCTACTAGGATGTTCTAATCATGCGTTGAAACCTTGAACCGATCAGTCGATCGTACAGCAGTCAACGATTATGGGAGCTAATTCTTTCAGAACGATCTTGTGTGATAATAATTTGTTAAATTAAACAAAAAATCAAAGGCAAACTAGGCAATATATAAAGCAAAATAAAACGAGGAAAAAAAACATTAGGTTTCAAATATAAACTACAGCAACATTTTGTGCGAATAAACTGAAGATGAAAACGAAAATGGCCATACAAAAACAAACCCATTACGCTAAGAACGAACGTTGACAAATCGGAAACAATGAGAGTGAGCTTTGAGTTTAATCAATTTTGTTTAGCTTTTTTATTTGTTTTTATATTATTCGAATGAAACCTCTTTGCAAACTAATGTTACTAATAATAGGCTATCACGATTGGGAACGATCAACCAACCAGACTAGGCTGTTGTAACCACTTGCTCATGAATTAGTATGTTCCACATTTTACGTTTATTGTTTGGTTTCGTACATTTCGTGCTTTCTCCTCTCGAGCGATCGCTTTAACAAAACACGTTTTAAAAAAACAAGTACTAGTGAAACACATTCCACAAAATAAAATAAAAAAAAACAAACATCCAGTCACAAAGTATACTTATGAAGGTGCATCATATAGAGTCAGGAAAAATAGTTACGTTTTGTTGTAAAACGAATGTTTCATGATACTCAAAGGCTGTCAAAATTAACAATTACGTACAGGTAGAATTGCAACCATGTGTGCGTGTTTTTTTTGCGATTATGTCTCACCCTATCGGTTAATGCAAACACAGACACACAAACCATTACTTTAGTGCATTAGTAAAATAATGACATTTTCAGTTTGATATAAATGGAAAAACCTCCATGGCAAGAACAGGGGACGCAAAAGAATAGTGAAAAATATAAGATTTTTACATAAAAAAACATTGTGAATAATCAAAAAAGTGTGAAATGGTAAAAGCCATACAAAAGTGACGCTTAAAAAGAAATCGAAAACAGAACACACATTTATTTCATTTTTTTCCTTCAATAAAGCAAAATGCTCCGCTTACTTATGTACGTACAGAAGCAAAAAGGAAGATGGGAAACACTAATCCAATGCAATTACGTTTATTAGTATACATTAAAGGAATGTTTCGTAAGACGAGACGCTTGCAAACTAAACCAACAACAATCAGTAGTAGTTGTGCATGTTTTTTGGCCATTTTTTTAGAGAGTTCCTTCTGTTTGTTTGCGTTGCTAATTTACCTGTCTTGGCCGCAAGTGGATTAAGACAATTTATGTGCTTTCGAATGTTTTCTTTTTCTAAGTATTTAAATGCTGTTAACAGACACGATTCCTTTTTGTATGCGTGCGGTTGTTTAGTAATCGCTAGTTGAATTCAGCAATTTATATACTAAGCACACAGGAAGACGGAAACCGTATGTACTTGACAATGATTGTGCAACCAATAATAATTTAAGCTTTAATTTACTTAGTCTCCAGCGTCGAATAAAGCTCAACATAAACAACACACATACATACGCATATACGCACACATACATGCATTATTCACATGAAAACAATTGCCTCCTTCCGCGTTTGGGTGTGATTATTATTTACTACAGCCTTCGTATTAAAATTACGTTCCGTTCCTAGAAACCATCACTTCGAGGATGAAAGAAGACTTTTGTGCAGGAAAAATAAAAAAAATGTGTGTATTTAAATAGAAAAAAGGAAACCAGTAAAAGTAAGCAAGCAACAACAACATAAAACAACAAAGCAAACAAGAGTGAAACACATCTTTACTAACCGTAAACAGACGGTGAATGAGGACAACACAACAACACAAAACCAACGGGGTCTGCATATCCTTTTTAACTTTATTGCACGTACAAATGCACACAGCGCTGCGCTAATCTCCCGCAAACTTGTTCCATAGATTGAATTGATCTGTTCAGTGATGGATTTTGATTGTTTTATCAGTTTGTCTGTTTTTCTTGTAATTGTTTATTCTTTTCTAATAACTGTTTGCTCCCCTGCAGCAGAAAGCAATTTTAGCAAGTAAAACAAGGGAAGAATTTATTTATATACCATATCTTTGTAGAAATATTCCAATCGTTAAGGCAAAAAGAGCGAAATGGAAGCAAAAACAAAACGTATGCCAAGATCAATCAAATCGCAACTAATCATTAAGCATCATGAGAACTGTGTCTTATTAAACTCCTATTCAAGCGAAAAGAAACAAAAAACAGTAACAAAACACATCCTCACACACACATTTACTATTTGCTCATTAACTTGTTTCTTTATTAAAAATATTTTAGTAACATTTTTTTACATTCTGTAAGTGTAAGTGCATGCGAACGCATAAGTATAGGAGTATATTTTTGCTTCCCGTTTTTTTATACATACATATATGGGACGTTTGGGTGGGTGGGGTGGGCTCGAAAATGTAACGCAGGATATAATGGCAACAAAACGCATACGTCCTGTTCAGCAAAAAAAAATAAAGCAGATCAGATCTCACTTCCGTCTACGCACGAGCGTACTCGAGCGCGAGATATCGTCACAAGCAAAATGGCAATAAGTGGTGTCCATTAGTAATAGCAGCAGACAGAGAGAAAGAGAAAGAGAGGTTGACACCTGGAGGTTAATTACCTTTTTAACGAACGAAAGGTGTATGTTTTGTAATTTGGCACACACAAATGGCGCGCATAAATGGTTTAATGTTTCGTTTCACGTTGAAATACTTTGCTTACCTCAATCTGTCACAGGCGGCACCACATAGCTGTCACGAGTGCTACTAGCAACATTTGTAGGTTGCTTTGTTTTCCTTTACGGCGGTAGTGAACTAAAAGGCTCCGGTCAAACGGCCACTGCTTGCTTTTTATCTCTTCTTTTTACGTTCGGTGATTGATCCTACATTTCGTGTAAGTCAATGAAAAAGAGGTGCCATTACGTTTATTATATTATACGGTGTATGTTTCCGTTATTAGTGCATTATCGCTCCTGCGTTAGTTAGTAGATTTGAAGAAAAAACAAACAATGAAACGTAAAATCCAAGGGCAAAGTTTGGATCCGAAGCGAGAAAGTGAGTGCATTGTGTGATTCGCTCAAACTGCCTAGTGCACAACGTGAAGGAAACAGAACAACATAGAATCCCATTGTAGGTTGAAGAAAAGAAACGTTTGTTTGAAGACGGGACACTATGTGTGAATATATTTTTTCTCTTAGCAAAATGGAAAACTCGAGTGAAAAATCGAACCGAAGTGGTTATACACGCTGATACTCAGAATACTACTAAACTCGCCTTCTTAGCGAGAGACAGAGAGAGAGAGAGAGAGAGAGTAACACTCATACACACCCGTACACAAATGCAGCAACCAAAACCAGATGGAACAATACAATAATGATAATGATAACGAAACAGTGATTACTAAAACGCTAATCGATCTAAGCAATGAAACTTAAACTGAAAAAACTGAGTAAAAATATAGTAAAACAAAACAAAACAAAACAACAAAAAAAAAACGGTGAAATACTGGTGAAAAATCATTAGTTGTGTAAAGGATTATGTAGCGAAGATTGTGCAAACATATGATTGTAAGGTGGATAAATCTGTACCGTTGTGTATTTTTTTTTGTTGTTGCATGCTGTCCCTCGTGAAACGAAGCAAAATCATGAACGAAAGATAAGAAAAAATGGACGGAAAGGAACATTTGCTAGAATAATTCAAGGATGGAAAAAGGTGCACGGTATTACCTGCCCGGTGTGTTTCGCCTTTTTGTTTGTTTTTCTTTCGTTTTCTTTCTTCGTAATTTAATAATCAAGAAGGAAAAAAAAACAAACGGTAGTGAGAAAACGAATAAGCAAATAAATCAACAAAACAAACAAACAAATTGTGTAAAAGAAAACGCGAGAAAAAAAAACAGAAAACCATAAAAACCCCTTTGCAAAAGATAACAAAAAAATAACAAATAAAAAAATCCCAAAGCGAAATATAGATCACTGTATTATCAACAACCACACTCAAGACAAACAAAAAAAAAAACAAACATACAACTAATGGTGCATATTTAGCTGAGGAATCATGTTTTTACATAATATACACGGAATGAAGATACTACCGGTAGAGTGGACAAGCGGTGGTGTGTTTGGTGGTGGTAGAAATGTTAAGGAAGTGAACTTGAGTGGCTTGTTGCAAGGGCGCGTGTAAATTGTGTAGTGTGCGTTTGCGCACAACCGAGCCCTGTACACGAATAAACAGGAATACAACAAGAGAAAAGGCAAAAAAAAAAACCCAACATAGAAAATTTGCAAATAGTCGGAAAAGAAACGATAACTGCAAAAAAAAACACAGTTAGAAAGGGGGTTCAAGCACGATCAATAAAACGAGAGAGAGAAAAGGAAGAAGGGAAGTAAACAAGAAAACACGAACTTCAAATGCGCATACAAATTTCACATTGAAGAGACTGAAATGCCAAATTAATCATACCTTATAGAGAGAAGAAAAAAACGAAAAAAAGTAGAAAACAAAACACAAAAAAGGATACAGCGGGAGAAAAATAAGCGACAAATGAATTAAACTCTAAACAACAATTAAGCACGCACACGTACACACATGAGAAAAAAAGAAATTCCCACACAAACATACACACATTCACAGCAACACTTACACGATCATGGACTTAAAACACTGACAAAACGCGCGTGGCCAGAGGGAATTTACGTGCTTATGTGTTTATTGATGGAGGGCCGATCGAACAGGAATCCGGCGGAAAGGGAGAAAAAAAAATACAAGACGCAAACGGAGATGTATAAGAAATGTGTGGATCAAACGTCAATAACAAGCGGATATTAGTGAAACACTAAAACACAACGTACTACAGAGACGCGCAACGCATGTGAAATATAAAAGTTTTCGTATATTTATGACGGTTGCGCATACACTGTGTACACGTTGCATATAGGATATGGCAAACAAAAAGAAGAGGAAAAAAACAAAAAAAAAACAAATCAATCAGCACGGAACGGGGAATGGAAAAAAGGAAGGAAGGATTTAAAAACGAAATGATATAGTAAAGAAAACATCAAACAAAAGGCTACTAACCATGTAGGCTTCTAGCAAACCGTGGGACAGAGAAAGCAAATGTCGTTAAGAAGGAATGGGAGGAAAAACAACAAAACAAAACACACAAAAAAAACAGTAATAATGATTATTGATAGCAAAAGTAAGACTTTTTCTGCATACCCGACTCTGATAGAGGAAGAGTTACATTTATAAGGTTCTTAATGTTCAATAAACGGTCAAAATAGTGCACACATGGTTGATTTATTCTTTCTCTTTGTATGTATGCGGTTTCTCCAAAGGCTTGCTTGGCCGTGGAATGATACTAAACCTCCTTTTTTGTTTTTGATGACAGAAAAACGTCGGCGTACGTACGACTAGAATGCAATCACGGACTCTTTCCCCATTTTCCAGTATTTTCCTATATTTCAGATATACTTCTAGCTAATACTGTTTTCATTAAAGCATTTCTTGACACTAAAACATTAACCATGAACTTGAGTTTCGCACTCGTTATAACGCAGCGCCATCTCGCGGATTGCGAAAGCATCAATCTCCGATGACATTGCATTCAGCAAACTGCTGACTGAATGACGTTTCATGTCAAAATTGTGCTCGCTGGGCAGTCCAACGAGCATACCAAATTTATACTGCGTCAAAGCTACGCTAGTGTTTTTCATCGGGATTAATTTTTTGCCCTTATCGTAGTCCTCTAATTCGTTAACTTTCTACATCATTTGTAGCCGTTCCGATTGAATCGGCATGAGTTTGTGAATAGCGACGCAACAAACAGTAGAAATCTGCTGCGTATAGTTGCAGCATTCGTATGACAGAATCGTATCATCGTCTCTGCACGAGCGGACGGATGGGTGTGCAAAACAAAGGAAGAAAACAACAGATGAGCAATGCTTAAATTCTGCTAGTGAAAAACCTAACCAACGATTGCAGGGACGATTATTCAGTGGAATTGATATCGCTAAGATAAGCGCATTGAAAGCGGGCAAGAACCATTTTTGTTTTTCTTGCGATAGCGTTGGTCGCATCACGCACGGGTTTGGGTGTATTACGTGCTTGGCAAAAAGTAGCGAGGAAGAGATAGAAAGAGAGAGTGAGCGAGAGGTAAAACAATCGCAGCAAACTTGTTTTAACAAGTTAAAGTAACCACAGACAGATAGGTACGGAGACGCGATTGTGTCATCTGGCGAAACCGGGGATTGTCGTTGCTTAATATTGCTTAACATATATTCACAGGATACCGTGTCCGTGGCGGCAAGCAACGTAACTGAAAGCTGATTAGTACGGACGAACCCAGACGGAATTTGGGCCAGCACTTGTATACCTGTGCGTGTGTGTGTTTGTATTGTGCTGCACGGTTAGCTGGAAGGCTGGCGGCGGCATAATTCCTTTCGTTCGTTTTTATGGGCAATATCGTCCTGCGGAATCGTATCCTGGAGAATATGAACCAACTGGACGTTGACGATGGTGGCGGAGATTTAGAAATGCTGCGCGAGCGTTTGTTCAATGGTATCCAGCCGCAAGACGACGTAAACGAAACACCCGCGTCACGGGGCGAATTTGCTTCCATTTTGCGCCATCTCATACGCAGGTGAGTAGTGTGTAACCGTGTGTGCCACACCGAAAAGGAGCGATAAAATTATTAACTTTACTCTTACCATTTCAGTGGTGAAATAATGGTCCTAAACTACGAAAGCTACACGCATCACCCACTACCGGTGATAAAGAAGAAACCGAATCTGCAGCGACTGAAGGTGGGGAAGGAGGAGATTGAGGAAAAATGTACGGGGCTGATTTATCAAACCTTTTATCTCTTTGTTATTGCAGCGTAACGATATCTATCACTCCACCAAGAGAGCATCCGGACAGTGCGAAATGGTGAAGGCTGGCGAGAATTGGAAGAAACCTAAGGCAAAATTCTCCATGATGGATATGGTGACCCAACGGCAGCAAGGGCTTGGAAAGCGCAAGGGCCCGTTCATGCAGAGCGACAAGTGCCGTATCATGAACCACTTCCGGCCGAACACATTCACCGACACAGTCAGCTCGTGCGGCTCGAAGGTGTTCTGCGGACGGTTCACCTGCAATGGGAATCGGTTCGTAACGGCAAGCCAGGATACGCGGGTACGCGTGTACGATTCATCCCGCAGCCAGTACAAGCTGATGCACGAACTGGAGACGAAGCATGTGGCCTGGTCCATTCTGGACATCGATTTCAGCCCCGATGGCAACTCGTTCGTCTACAGTACCTGGGCCGACGCTTGTTAGTATCGTTAGTTTGTGGGTTGATCTCCGCCAAGGTTATTCCTTTTTTTAATCTTCCTCCCTTTCCCAGTGTTTATTTCCAGCATGGATCGCGGAATGTCGGACAACATACATTCGCTTTATCTGAGTCCGAACAACCGGAAGCTGGGCGTGTTTACGGTGTGCTACTCGAGCTGCGGCAAGCACATTTTGTGCGGTGCTAACGATGGCCGGCTATACGCGTGCGATATAGAGGCCAATCGGCGTATGCTGATGGCGCCGGTTGCACGGTTCGATACGGACGTCAACTCGGTCGGGTTCGTCGACGAGCTGTCGAACATATTCTTCAGCGGGAGTGATGATAGCGTTATAAAGGTAAGAATTTTACGATGAAAAACGGCAACACGCAAGAGTTTATTTTGTAACAATTGGACCATAGAAGACTAGATAGTTTGATTTCAACTGTTGCCCTTTTAACCGGGGGTCGGATTATCCGTGCAGCTATAAAATTACAACTTCAAAGCCTGCCTGCTCGGATTCGGGCTTTTGTATGTAAAAGCGATGTCATAAATTATATGATTTGCTTCAGTTCGTACCAAAATCTCAGATTTCTTGTACAACAATGTGGTATATTAGTAGAATAATGTAGAGCACACTAGGGCGGTCCGGAGGTCGAGGAGATAGAGGCGATGGTTTTAAACGACAAGACCTGAGTTCGAATCACATTCCCATGCGTTCCCCCGTAGAGAGGACTGACTATCGAACTACGTGGTATCCATAAGACTAGTAGGCCAGAAATGGCAGCGTTGCAAACGTTTCATAAGCAGCCAACGCTAAATTCTTTACCGAATTCACAAGTGCCACGCAAGGAGCAACATTTCACATTTCTTCTATCTTCTCCTTTTCACCCGTAGCTATGGGATCGACGGTGCATGAATGAAACGAACCCGGAAGCAGTGGGCCGATTGATTGGCCATTACGATGGCATAACGCACATCGATTCGCGAAATGATGGTCGGTACATCATTTCCAACTCGAAGGACCAAAGCATAAAGCTGTGGGATCTGCGCAAAATGTCACCGTCCAACATAAGGCGCGAACATATCCACAGTATCTGGGACTACCGGTGGGACGACGTACCGAAACGCTGTACGTATCATTATCATTTCACTATTCTCTAGTTGGGTTACTAATTCCGAACGGGTTTTCTCTTTACACAGTCTTCAATATTACGAAATCGCTCAAGGGTGACACCAGCATAATGACTTACCGTGGGCACAAGGTGCAGAAGAGCTTAATCCGTGCGAAATTCTCCCCTGCAAGGACGACCGGTCAGCGGTACATCTATACCGGTTGCGGCACGGGACGTTTAATAAGTAAGGACGGTTGAATTTTGGCTGAGGGGAGAGTACAGATGTTTTTAATGTTTTCTTCTTTTAACGCCTAGTTTATGACGTACTGACCGGTTCGATAGTGGAGGCGATCGAGGGACATCATGATATTGTACGCGACGTGGACTGGCATCCGCACCGATCCGAAATCATGACGAGTTCGGTAAGCTAGCGAAAAAAATGGTCCAATTTCGGTTGAGAGTGATCCTTCAAAAATAATGTTTCCTGTTTTTCTTCTTACTCGTGACCATTTCCAGTGGGATTCAAGCGTTCATCGCCATACACATTGCAGTCCGATCGAGAAGCAGGAGCAGCGGGAAAGCTCCCTGATCAAGAAGACACGCCGCCGTCTGTATAATCCGAACCATCCGAACGATACCGGTTCCGAGGACGATGATGATTATGACGACGACGATGCGGATGTTGACGAGGATGAATATGTGCCGGAACAGCCACCGGTACGACGATCGCGTCGTTTGGCCGAACGCTACAGCAACGATGGCCGGCACAGTGTCGGCAGTAGTAGCAGCGGCAGCAGCACCAGCAGCAGCAGCAGCAACGCCAGCACTAGCAGCAGGGCCAGTAGTAGCAGTGGCCGAAGCAGCAACTCGGGACGTCAGTATCGCGAATTTTCCGCCTCGCGATCATTACGCTCCATTCATTCGTCGATTCGTTCGTTGCGCAGACGGCTTCGCGACAATCCGTGATAAACACATACACACACACACACGGTTACGGATCGGCGGAAACATTAGAATAGCATGGTTCTATCCTTCCCTACAGTCAGCTGCTACTGATGCGCCTTCATTATTAACCGTCATGTGGTGGAAATCACACCCCCAATCAGTTTCTGTTTGTACCGCTGGAGAAGGGATGTCAAAACGGACAATTCAACATAATTTTCCTTCAGATGTTATTCACACCACTTCGTAGAGAAATATGCATATTATTTTCGCGCTCCATTTTGCAAAACAAATCTTTTCTTCTCATCCTAGTTGATCCTTCCATAGTTTGCAGTTAAAATGTTGTGAGTTCTGGGTCATGTTTTCAAAGGAGGAAACAAAACATTATAAAGGTGGAGGACCACTGTAATTGATTAACGATATTCTATCCCTCCCCTTTGTTTTTTGTTTTAGTTTTATTTAATATTTTATGGCTTAACAAACTTGCTATAAGAACTTCATAATCGAAGGTGTCGAAAACCTCGTCCTGGGAACGTACTCCAAGAAGAAGAACCGAAAATCGGATTTTGTAAGGGGGGAGATGTAAAAGGGGAATTCTATTCGCGCGCGCAAGTTAAATGGGTTATGAGTTTAGCACACACACTACTCCCTATCGACCAGGTCCGCCCAGAGGATTGGAGTGGAAGTGGTGGGATGTAATGGCAGGAGCACACGAATCATTCTACTGTACATTTTATGTAATGTTATATATTCGATGGACTGATTTTTGTATTCAACTTATTCAAATGTTATAACAGACAGAGAGACAGCAGAGAACGTGGACATATTTCAGCAAAATCGAATAAAGTTAAAATAATCGAAAATGATGATGGCTTAGTGTTGGCGTTAACTATTGATCTTCTACAGGGTTGTGTAAATCAACACATTTAGGAATCGATTTCGGATTTGGCTCCTGATTCTACGATGGAACGGCGGATATTGGCAGCAGTGAGCCACGTGTTTTCGAACAATTTCTTTAAGTAGTTTTTCAGTATTCCACGGATTGTGCAGTACTGTTTCATAGTTCTTTTCACAAAGATTTCCGACAAGTTTTTCCAAAAGGTTTTCTACATGTATTTGAGTATTTCTTTTGAGCAAGTTGTCTAATAGAGTCCCCCTGCCCAGGTTTGTTTTGCAGTTTTATTTAAATAACTTAAATTTTCACCACTTTACAGTTTTGCCCGAGCCTCACTCAGGCGCAAGCAAGTGGTTTTTGTACTGTCTTGATCAAATGATAAATTTTTGGTTGTCCGAAACACGTTCGTACATGTTTGTACATTTGTATTGAATTTAGAAAAACCCTTTTTTCAATCACAAAGCGAGTATTCATATCAAAAGTACCCGCTTAAGTGCTACGGTACTGATCATGAAATAATGGATGATATATGAAATTTTTTAGAGAAATATAACTTTTTTCATCGTATTTAAATCATAAACTATGTGAAAATAAGAAAGAAAACCCACAAGTTAGCGACGCTGTTAAGATGTTAATTCTGAACAATATTTTAAACAACAACTTTACCTTAATTTTTTGAGTATTTGGAAACCGAAGATATTCGCCTTTAACAACCCATAAATCAGCATATACGCATACAATATGTGTTACCTTGGAATCTCCTTGAACTTCTATCGATATTATCGTAGTAAAAGGCGGACATTACTAATAGCCACATTGATACTTACGCACGCCAGAACATGATTCGAATCTTTCAATTGAGGAGTGGAATATGACATTCATCACGCATCCTACTTGCTAGTATTTCATATAGGTGTCTCTTTTTCGCATTTTCTTAGTGATCATTTTATTGCAGGAGATCTCGTAATATCTGATCACCTTTTTCCACTCCATCAGATACTACAATCGTTTATTTTTAAAAAAAAATGACAAAACAATTAAAAGATAAGAACAATTGAAAACAACAATCCACATTATTTACTTCAATTACGTTTCCTTTATTTTTATATCCTAATTTTCTCGCATTACATCGTTTTCTATCTCTCTCTCTCTCTCTCACTATCTCTTTCTCACTCCACGTAGTCCACGAATTAGGTCCGCGCCGATGATGCCATGGCCGTCGCCGATCGGACGATCTTCTCTTCCATTCGGTCTAATGCTTCATATTACGACGATTATGACGTAGATTATTCTTAGTATATGGTAGTGGATGACGTATGAGACGATGCCTAATGTGGGTAAATGGTAGTAATGGATGAATTTATGCGTCGTGTTACTTACACACCCTTTTCGTTACCAGAATACACAAAAAGAACAAAACGTATACGTATAAGTAGTACCTAGCTGTGACAATCACTATACACAAACTGCTGCACGCACACGCGAAACCCTATCGATGAACGAATGAACAACACAAACGTAACTTACAAAGCTGGGCTGTTTGTATTGCGTAAACATTTGCTTGAATTTTCGGTGTGTTTAAAACAAAACAACAACGATGAACAGAATTATTGCAACCATAGGTGTTAATGACGAAACGCAAAGTCCAACACAAATCAAACTTCAAGTTAAAAATGCAATCCGAGCCAAATGAAAAGCGGATCAGATTCGGTTCCTTTTCCTCACAGTTCCTTACAGTTGAGAAGTATTTTTTTTAGAGAGAATATATTCTCGTGTAGGCAAACCGGGAGAATATACTTTTAGATGTCCTCACATCAAATCACATGCAACAGCGTTGTGGCATACAGCGTTACAGCGTTCTTGGTCTCTCTCTTCCTTTCTTACCTTCCTGTCCATTTCCATTTACTCCTGCTACTCACGATCGTATGTATAATGTACGAAAATATGTTCATGTAAAGATCACAATCAAATTTAATCGCTTCCCACGATCCAATTCTACCTTCTCCCTGCGGGGAGCCTTTTTCTGTAAAAATAAAACAGCTGTCCACTATCCGCTACATTCAGCACGCTCATGACAATGTGTCATTGGGACGTTTCCTTCGTCGTTTTTCGCTCGGGAGGTCTACTTGCTACTTACTGCGTACCAGCCGCAGGCATTAAAAATAATGGATCCTGCCAAACCCCTGCCCCCATTCGCGATCGTGTTCCTATACTCGCTTACCTTCTCTAAATCACATTCTAAAGCTCAAGCATACAAAATACGTTCCCACACAACATTCACTCACGCGGTTTAGTATACAACCACAAAGAAACACACACGGGTACAGAAAGGAAGGATACAACAGCGGTAGCTATATCGAAGAGATTTTGAGGGAGAATTATTCCTTTATACGAAATATTTCGTAGCCATTTTTGGAAAGATACTTTAATTGTTAAACTGTTTTGAAACTCCAATAGAGAGGATCAACAAGATCGACTGGATTGGGACAAAAACTCCTGTTCCTCCGTAGCAAGAACTGGTATGATAGTCATAAGTCAACAGCAATATGGCCTGATCATTCTTCCAGAAAGCAAAAAAAGAGGATCGACAATTAAGAGACACGGGGCGATCGACCAGATAGGAATCAAAATCCCATCCAGATCGTTCCCCCGTATTCTGTGGGGGACCAAGATTATTTTAATGTCCTAAGTGGAATGAAAGCCGGGATCCTCCACCAGATCTACCACATAGATCAAGAGATAGATGGAATCTGACAACGGAAGCAGTGATAATGATAAGAACGGAGCATTGTGAGGAGGGTTTCCTATTCAATAATTTTCGAGGTCCCCAAGTGAAGAATACTTAGAATGTTGTAACACAGGCCTTCACCATTTATGTTAACATTAACAGCTGCATCGGGACTCATGGCTGGAAAAAGAAGAGCGAAAATGAGGACCGGGAAGGAATTGTTGCTTGTCGGGGTCCTTGGTGGCCGTTGGAACCGCCTCTGCCCTTACCAAGGACTGACTGATCCGGCTATTTGGTAACAAAATTCTAAGTAAATATGGAAAGGCCATTCTTCAAGACAAACAAACATATATCGACAGAAAGAGAAAAGGATCCGCTGGAGTACAATAGACAGGATCGATTTCAAAATTCCATCCGGATCGCTGCCTCGTTAAATACTGACTGATCCGGTTTCGGACTGAAAAAAAAGTCGAAATCGATATGGCCAGGACATTCATCAAGGAAACAATAAAAAGGATCGCCGATAGAGAGGGTCGGGCCTGGTGGATCAAGATCGAAAGGATCAGTACCAAAATCCCATCCGGAATATAGTTCCTCCGTCCAAGGATCCGGCTATGTGATTAAAAATAATTCCAAACCATGAGAATCGACAAAAGAGACAAAAGAAGGAAAGCGCTCGATGGAGCAAGATCGACAGGGTCGGTAGCAAAAACCCATACGGAACACGATTCCTTCTTTCAAAGATTGATTAATCCTATTTCCAGATAACATCATTCAAAAGGTCTGACTGAACCGGCTACGGCCATTAAAAAATAATCAAAAGCAAGAAGGCCTAGGTCATTCTTCGACAAACAAAAAGGATCGACACTAAACAAACAATTTTCCAAAGGGGAACAATTTTCCCAAGATCTTCCGCTGTGTGTATCCTTCGCTCTTTCTAACCGTGTGTGCCTTTTGCGTTCCACACTTGTAGTATCACACCGTTTGCAATTGGATTTCCTACCATACCGTATCCAAACGAAATACATGATTTCCACCAACTTCCTCCCTGTACGCCTTTTACAACACCGAGTACAAAAAAAAGCTTATGTGTAACACAGAGTAGTGCTACACGCGCGGCTGACGATCAGTTCGCAATTCGGTGCGATATCGTTTCTATTGTTCTGCATTAATCCCCCGCTTGCAAATTGTGAGCATTGTTAGTAACGAAAACGGGGAATGGGTATCTGCTTATCTACGTTAATGGCTTTTGCACACAATCACACACACGCACACAACACCGTTATTGTAAAGTACCGTTTAGCAGATGATTCATATTTTAAAATGTGTTTTTTTGCAGATGTTCCTATATGTGTGTGTGGTGTGCCTCTCCTTTACGGTAGTTGTTCGTTTTGTTTCTCCTTTTCATTTAAGTATTGCAAACTAGCACTGGGATAATGGTTGTTGGTTGATCGTTTTCAAGAGGAAAGTATACATACTTGCATACTTTTACCCTTTTCCTATACAAATGAACGTGTACCATACGCTATATGGTGATGATTGGTTTCCCTTAGCTGCTTCCGTAATAGTTCTAATATGTTTTATGATAGTGTCACCCCCTGCAATACCTACTCTGGCGCTCTCATTATGCTTTGAACACATCTGATAGCTTGTTTGTGTCGTTAGCATTTCGTCCTTTTTTTTTTTGGTATTGTTTTGTGTTTTTACCTTTCCTTTCCATTCTTCAGGCAGAAGCTGCTTACTATTTGGTGTACTATTCTGAGTTGGTTGTGTTGCAGATGTGTGTAACGACTTACACGCATACGAGAAGCTACTAATACGAGCAACATTCATTAAGCGGGCTTCACCGCATTCGATAGTTTTTTTTGCTGTATTTTGCTGTAATAAAATACTTAACGCACCAGAGAGGAAAGCAAGCCGCATCTTTAAAATCCAACCAAACTCTTCCCACGCGTGTGTTTTGTGTGTGTGTGTTATGTGTAGTTTTCAGTCCAGGCCAGTTGAAGCCAGCTAAAGAGCCTAGGGTAAATGAGCTGCCAAACACTAACGGCGGTGATGCGAAAGTACATTCGCTTCGCGCCACATGCTAAAGGCATGAATGATGCGCGCAAAAAACACTTCCCCCTGACTAACTACTGCTTTATCCATTCGTTTCAGCTAGAAATGATCCCCTGCGGTATCCCTTTTGTTTCCTGCCATATGGGTTGCTGCTGTGTTGGTTAGCGTTGCCGTATTCAGACGGTACACGTACGTACGTGAGTTTATGCTACGGTTACAAATATAAATATCAGTCGTCTCTACTCCTACAGAGCACTTTTCTGGCTAAGCCAATCGCCTGATCTCAGAGAATCTCGCAACAACGGCAGTACCTCGGGCGCGGACCGTTAATGGTTGGTGGAGGTGTGACCGGTGCGAAGTAAGCGTGTACTTTTATGTTTGGAAGGTGATTCTGCGGACAAGGAATTAAGACAAAGAAAACGAAGAGCTTTAGTTTATAGAACATTTGACTGAAAATAAAGGAATGCTTTCTCCACTTACCCTTAAACGACGGATCGCGTTCCGCGAGATGAGTTGGCAGTCGTACAGCTCTATCCGCTGTAGATTGTGACAGGTTATTAGATGCTCTAGCGTTGCGTCTGTGATCAGTGGACAGTTGTCTAGCTCTAGGACGGAGAGGCTTTCGGCTGCACAACCACCACCGGCCAGCTGTCGGATACCTTCGTCCGTTATTAGCTCGCAGTGTGATAAGGTCTGTGCGGTAATATAAAACACGAGTTAAATGTGCGCGGAAGAAGCATTTCCAATCTACTCTTATTTTACCAATTTCTCTAGACTAGGACATCCCAACGCCAAGTTCTGCAATGTCGCATCGGTGATCAGACTACACTCCTCCAGATCCATGCGCTCCAGATATTTACAGTTCTGAAAACAATACACAAACAAAAACAGTGAAAAACGAGGAAAGAAGGGAAGAAAAGCTCAATGTTTAAGTTTACCTTGGCCAGAGCGATGAAGCCACTGTCGGTGAATTGTGCGCAACCGGCCACCTCGAGCGTGTTGAGATACTGATTATTCATCGCTAGGGCAGTGAGGGACTGATCGGTAAGCTCGGTACACTTGGACACGCACAGCTGCTTCAAATTGCAGCACTTTTCCGCGATTTTCGATATCGACGCATCCGTTATGCTCTGGGAAATACAACAAACCATTCATTTGCATCTTTTATACTGATAAGATAGAACAAGAGTTCATTTGAGAATGCTACTCACATCACAACTATGTAGATTTAAAACTTCTATGCCTGGACAGTATATGGCGAGCGAGATAACAGCCCTATCGTTCACCTGCTTGCATCCTGCATCCGACAAATGAGAAAAAAACGAATATAAACATTGCGGTAAGTACATTTGGAGCATGCATTTTAACAGAAAGTTTACACCAGAGGTCGGCACAGTTTTCTCCAAAGGGGTTAGATACTTTTTTTTATTTTAAATATTATATAAAATAAATATATTTTTTATATTTCTAAGAAAATTATAAAAAATAAACTATACAAACTGTAAAGTAGTGAAATAATATTGAATGAAAACATTTTATCTTCTTTGTTTTATGGCTCTACAACCTCGAGAGTTCTTGGCCTACCATATCTGGTTCCCGTGACTTGAATTTATCCGCCAACAGAATAGTCAGACCTCAGTCCTAGCTAAGAGGATGATCCGAGTCGACATTATGAATGCTATTTTTTATAATTTTTCGTCATCTTCCAACAGTCTTTGTTACAATTACAATTACAGTAAATCTTATTTAACCTTTAAGGCGGCCACAGATACTTTCCCTATTGTTTTTGCTTGTAAATAACTAAATAAAGCATTTGTCAGAAAAATAAATTGCTTGCCATATTTTTCTTATCATTTTTACAGCATTTTAAAATGTGATGTTTTTAGCGAACAACGTTTGAGCAGCGTTACAACAAAATCAACATATTGCCAACATTGTTGTCTTACCGTAAATTTAAGAAAAGCATTACAATAGCAGGATTGGAAGTTGAGTTTTTGGTTTGAATTTTTTTTTTTACAAATTATGCTGTTATTACGAAAAAAGCAAGAAGATTTTTGACAACGAGGAATTGTAATTCCCTATTTCCTTAAGCTTTGCAACCGTTAAATAATTTTATAAAAAGCATTATTCTTAAGTTTCCTTAATTAAGCAGAAGTGTTCTTTGTGAGTGAAAAAGGGAAAAAATCGAGGGCCATATAAAATCCCCGTATAAAATCCAAGCCTTTGCCGACCCCTGGTCTACCCAATCGCACACCCAGCTCCCCGCTATCCTTATACGTGGGAGTTGTATGCGCAAACAATCGTTTGTTGACAAAACTCGCCGCTCAAAGGGCAACAACATGCAGTTATTTGAACGTTTAAAACATGAGATTACCCTTCTTGCTTACAACACAAAGCATTGTTACGCTTTACAAACATCTTTTCCCTAACAAAGATGCACCAGCACAGCTCGGAAGGTTAGTTACCGTGCACGATTCCGTTCACTTACCTTTACTGCTAAACTTTTTAATCTTATTGCAGCCCCTGGCGAGTGCCTCAACACCATTCTCCGTGATTAGATTGCACCAGGACACATTGATTTCGGTCAAATTCTGGAAGACGATAAGCAAAGATTACAATTGGGAAAATGTTTGGCACGGAGCATGATGCCCCAGGTACCTACCGGACACCCGTCGGAGAGTGCCTTAAGGCTACTGTCGGATATCTGCGAGCACGATTCCAAGTTGATGGCGGTCAGCTTGGCGCAGTTCTTGCTGAGCTGCTGTATGGCAACGTCACTGATCTTTTTGCACTCGGACAGATCAAGATGCTCGATGTTATGGCAGTAGTTGGCGAGGGTACGTATCGAGTGGCTGCCGACCGATTGGCAACCGCGCAGTCGTAGATACTTGAGAAAGCCGCCACATCGTTGCGAAATGTTTTCGATCACCGGACCCTGTGGCGGAGGGGGATGGAAAAATTTGGAGAACAGGAATATTAAGGGGATATCACTCTCGGATGTCGCTGTACCCTTACCTCAATGTCACGTTGAAAGTCGAAAAGATCTATCTTTTGCCAGTTCGAACCGTCCAGCGCGAGCATGTTCCAGTACCGGGAAACCTTTAACGTTAATCATCCGAAACAGGTTAGTTTTATTGGAGTTGGAATTGGTTTGGTGAGTATTTTTTTGCTTGAGGAGATAACACACCTGTCCACAGCGGCAAAGCGACGTTACGTCAAGATATGATAAAATGCGAAGCAAAATTTCCTTTGGTAGTTTTCGTGAGATCTCATCATCCGGGAGAGTTATGCCTGATTTCTGGAGAAAGAAAAAAAAACAAGAATAAAAGATTGATTAATTTTTTTGCTTTATATTGGTTAATTTAAACTATAATGTATACATAGAAAAAGACCATTTGCTTGTAATGCTAAAACTTGGATACGATTGAATCATTATTGAAATATTCGGTATTCACACATAATACACCAATTAAAATGACCAGTTGATCACATATTATTAACAAGATCAACAAGATCAATTAATTAAGGAGCGGATTCAATAGAAAACGAATATGCGGCCAACAAGAGCTTTAATAACTAAGGGCAAGATGCTTGTATTTTTTTGTCGTTTAGATAGGATGACCACCCGTAACAAGATTCCAAATTCCTGGTCGATTTCTGGTTCCTGGTTTTCAATTCCG
>KB664255.1:9046001-9115619 GCA_000349025.1 Anopheles minimus | reverse complement strand
AAGTTTTGTTGCCCACAAATCAAACCTCTTCGATCAATTTTTACGCAAATTCCAACTTCTTTCGCATACGAACCCAATGCCTGTGCAAGTCAATCCCATTCCCGTGGATGGTTTACAAATTCCACTTCTTGTTGACGTTCTTGGGAACCGTTTGCCGTGCCGAGAAATGTAAATGCAAACATACTCACTCTCCATTCATTGCCACTGTGTGTTTTTTTATTTTGTCCACCCGACAACATTCAAACCGAAAGCAAATGGGCCAAAGCGAAGGAACGATTCCGAATCCCCCTAACCTTTAGCACCTCTAAAGCGGGTCAAGCAAAGGAACATTACCGGAGGTCAAGGTTTATAAGAGTTGGACGGGACGGTGGACGAGTGGGAAAACACCAAACCGATATCGCGCACGGTCACGAACCACCCGAACAGCACGGGGGAATAGAGAGCATGTTCCCCCACAAAAAAAGAAGAAAAAAGCAGTAGGAGTGTAAAATTTCGGCTCCGCGTAGTAACTGTTGGCCCAGGTCAGTCCCGCAGGGTATCATTCGAGCTGGATGTATTGAGGTTAGTCGTCGTGAACGACAAAGAGTAGAACTTGGAACACGCCAACAGTGGTCTCCTTTTTTTTTTTGGGGGAGGAAATGGGGGAGAAATTTTTGTGTCCCCTTGAGTTACTCTACGGTATGAAACAGCAGAAACGTTTCGTCCTTGTAACTCCAAAAGGATGTCGTAAATGCACGAAATTGCCTCAAAGTAATGGAACTGTCCTGTTGCAAACCTGGTGCTGTACCCGACGGCTGTACACTTCGTAACTCCGCTGGCTTTGGTACTGTTCCTGGTACTGGTGATATTGGGGCTGCTGCTGTTGCTGATAGTACTGAAGCTGCTGCGTCCCACGGGCACCGTTTCCATGGTGATGGTGATGATGATGATGATGGTAATGGTGATGATGGTTGTGATGCGAATACTGGCTAGGCTGATATCGATTCATTCTGCTCGTTTGTGGATCAACTTCGGTTGGATACACCTGAGGATCGCTTCGTTTCGATTCGAGTTTCGAACCTACACTGATGTTCACAAGCAGCAGTGATACAAAGAAGGCCACACAGTAGACAGCACAGCTTGCTTATCTTGCACCAGAAGTGGAAAAAAAACGGTTCGGTGAGTTTTATTCCCTGAGTGTTCTTCTCGCTTACTTTTCACAAATGGCACTTTGTTTGAAATTATTAACTTTTTAGCACATTAGCACAAGATCGTTGTTCCACACGCCAACACGAAGGAAGCACTGAGCTTATCCCGGAAAACTACTACCCCAAACGGACACGACGCTTGTTCCTCTGGTACACTTCGGGCAAGGATTCTGCTCCGGTGGCGATCTTCTTTGTCTGGTATGTCTCGCGCTGTTTGCAGGAAGGGAACACAAAATAGACGCGGACGGAGATTGCTTTCCCAGTTTTGGTCGTTCGCTCTGCACACTGGCGACGTATCCTGCCGTCGGGACAACAACAACTAGTTTAATAATGCAAACCGTTGGTAGCAGTTCGATAGAACGGAGATCCGAACGGCGAAGAAGAGATTGAGAGCAACCCTACGCATTCGCAAAACCCCCTACAAAAGACGTGGCAGCGAAACCTAATACTTGGGCGTACAGGTCCTACTACAACACCAAGAAGTGTACTGCCAATGACGGTAGGTACGGAACACTGTCACAAACGGCGTTCCTTTTTGCCATCGTTTTGCTGAATGAGAGTTACGCGCAACGGGAACGAGTGGGTACGGTAGAACAGAACAGGACCACCACGCAGGACGACATCGGCGTGGCGGTGGCACAAAAGCAGTTGGCGACTGCACACGTTTTACACACAAAGAGACCCGAACATCCGATCCACGGTCTGGCTGGGCCGAAGCGGTGCATTTGTAAAACCGACGGGCGGGAAGCGCGGGGGATGTCTGCCACGTCAGATGTGTTGATCTGCGACGAAAAGGACACGAAAGCCACCGAAGACGAAACGAAGCTGGATTTAGGACAACGCTCGGGCAGTGGTAGTGGAAGACTCCGCTACTTTGCGAATGGAATAGACGTGATACAGAACTTTATCCGGAGTAGTACGTCCAACCACCACCATCATCATCATCATCATCATCATCATCATCAAACCTAAGCTGCCAGACAACTCTTCGGCAAACAAAAACATTGGAACAGAGGGTCGGGCGGGCGACGCATCGAAAAGGAAGGAGGAAAACGTTCAACGCAAAAAAGAGGACCCAGACGACAGACATGCACTGTGCGTTGTGGTTTGCTTTTTTTTTGTTAGTCTCACCAACTATCCCTAGAGCACCAATTCAGACACAAGGTCTTGCATGACAACGCCCCACACTATTCCGGACGAACCTACTTCCGAGAGGACGCTTCGCAGTGCAACCGGCCATTAGGAATGAAGCTTTAAAACGAAACCCATCTGCTAGTATATAAATAGAATCACATCAAAAAGAACTGTAATATTGTCCAAAGCTAAGCGTTTGTGTAGCATAAGCAAATAACGTGTTAAAAATGCATTCTTTGTAAAGATTTGCTGCCTTTTTTCTCATGGTCTGGCTATTGTGCATCGCAAGGGCATAAGGCTATAAAACGGAATAGATGCGACTGAAAGCTGACCAAGTGAAGAAAGCAAACACGTTGTAAAGCGCATGTTTCTTGCACAGATGGACAACCGAATGCTGGCAAGGAACTTTTTGTTGGGGAATCTTTTGCTAAACAAGAATGGAAGAAATTAAATTTCCAAAAAAGGACCAACATGACTTGTGCGTTGATGTCTGCTAGTCAATCAAGAAGATACTAAAATGAACAACTGAAGCTTTTAAAGTTTCAGTTCTTCCAATTATCTGTTAATGGTCGGCCAATTATTACCAGCTGTTGCTAAAGGATATTCTTCCCCACCCGCTCCATGAAAGGTTTTAACAGTCTGCGAAAATGACTGCCGTTGGATCTGACGACTTTTAACCTGACCTAAATTCATCCGCTTCCCCCGGACGGCGGGAGTCTACTGGCTGTGTGTTATCTGCAGCCACCCATGAGTGCAGATCGGGGCAAGATTTGTTTACTTTACGAAACTGCGCACTAACCGGTGGTGTCTCGTCCTACATTTTGCAGCCAGTACGAAAATGAGTCCCGGGGTTGCAGCGTGGCTGGTGGATCTTCCAGAGTGTGGTATATTTTTTTCTGTTGGTTCACTTCACTCGTTGCATTATATACTGCAGCCAATTATGTGCGACGTGTGCGAGGGAAAGAGGGTAAGGTGTGCGAATTAAAATGATTCCGCCATCCTTCTTTTGCACGCTGTATGATCGTTTAGGCGGTGTTATTTGCTTATCTCACTTTCTCCTTCTACGGGACACGTTTTCATAAAAAATAGGCTGAAGAAAAGAAGGAGAGAAGGGGAGGTTGGTTATCATGTTTACAATTTTTTGTGCATGAAAATGCAACGGGCTCAAAGTTGACCCACATTCCATTGGCTTTCATAATGCAATGTACATAGGGTAAGATGAAAAAAATAAATCTTCAAAGAAGCCAAGAAGGTTTGGCTTTAGTTGTTCAAAATAATTCAATGCTTCTTTGGGACATATTACTTGGGGGGACTTCGTCTAGGGCGGCTCTTCTTGTGGAAGTTGGCGTCTCCCAAATCTCATCCAGAACGATGCCTTGTTGTCTGATTGACTAACACAAGTTACGGAATCTAGAATTTACAGGTTAAGACTTCTCGAGATTAAACAGTCATAGAAAAAGAGAAAGTATTAATCTATGAACAATCCTCTATTGATCGATAAAAGGAAGTAGGGGAATAGGGATGCAAACATGAAGGATCTTCGGGAGCCTCGAAGAGGTAGAATATTTATAATTGTGGTTCAACACGTTTTAGAAAATGCCTCAAACATCCATGTTAAATTGAACAGAAAAATTTAAACTGGAAACTGAACAGAAGAGACTTGCATGGCGCCTCCCAACTTTATCTAACTTTGGATCCGCCACTGTTCAAAAATTCGCAACTCCAGTACTTTGCAGTATGCTCTCAGTTTCCAATAAGGCGGGCCTGGTTGTGTACATAGTAATGTCGCCTGTCTCACACGACGTAGACCCCTATGAAGGACTGACTATCCCATCGCATATAAATACAATACAAAGAATGCAGAAATTGCAGGCCAATACCTGTTGAGAGCCATAGAAAAAGCTTCAACAACGAGTTATAGAAATATTGTCCATATGGTTCACTAACGATCAATTCCAACATTGAAGATATACTGTCAGTCCTCAATGCCAACCTGGACCCTTACCAAGATTAAAATGTTCAACATTCAAACCACTTCAACAGCAGGAACATTCATCGTAAGCTTTCAGTGTGGTTGTTGCAGAAGCTGGATTGAAAGAAATTACAGCAAAAATAATGGCAGACGAGTCTGTCCCTGATCAAACCACCGAAGGTTAATTGTTCATTAATTCATTTTCTCTTTCTAATCCCACAATGGCGCACGGTCCATTGCTCAGTAGCTTAAACAAAGCCGCATACAGCAGACAGATTTCTTGAATGATCATTTGCACACCATAATCCATCCGACACCGGAAGTGTTGCTGCACGTGAATGACGCGCAGGTCTGCTTTGTGTGTAAACATCCCACTTTTGTTTCACGCTCTTCTTAGAATCCAATCGTTTCTATTAGCACCTTGAAGCTGCCTACAAAATAATGTATCATCATCATCATCTGTACGAAGGTATGGTCATACTCACCTCGAATCGGTTGCGAACCAGCTGACTGTGGTTCATCTTGTCGTTTGGCTCCTTGCCGGAGCCTTTCTCCCTTTCCCCGTTCCGCGCCGTCATCGTCCGTTGCTGGACTCACTTGCTACGACGGAACTTTGGTTGGAATGTCGTTGTTGTCGTTGTTATCGTCGTCGTGGTCTTCGTTGTTGCTAGTTAGCTTTCCTTCTCACCGCAGCAACTGGCGAAAATTCCAGCGCACGCTTAGCAACGGTACGGATGTCTTCTCTTTCTCGCTGTACGTCTTCCACTGGTTTGAAACACGAAATCTAAACACCAATATTCGTCACTTCCTATCCGGTACGCGGTCCAGGCAGGGGAACGAAGCTAAGGAACTACGCACTAGAAACGTCTCGCCTAACCAACAAAGAAGCAACAAACGTCACAGCAGAGCACCAACCAACACAACCACAAACACTGCTGCTGCTACTCGATCGGCAGGGTTCAAGGGAATCGTGAACTCCACGGGTACTGATGGGAGTAGTACTAGCAGAGACCGAACATGTGTGCGATGGAGATTCAATCCACTGTTGAAAAGGCGAACGAACGTTTGCCACAGCGGCTGGATTGAACGCCCTTCCAGCCCGGCTGGAAAAGGGATGGGAACGGATGGTGGATACGACCCCCAGTATAATTGAGAACGCACACGAACGATTCCAATTCCGGGCAGTGTTGGTACAGGAGGGGGAGGAGGGTTTGAGCCCGGAAGGGATGCCTCCACAGTATCGACACTTCGGGAGCACTTTCCTTTGTTTGTCCGTGCGGCTTCGAACGGGATGATGCACGCGCGCACCACACGCACACGTATGCACACGTACACCCTTCACGCTTATCCCTTCCCCACACACATACACACAGTGGCGATGAACACTAGATGGGTAATTTCACTATCAAACTACTCCTTCCTTGTCTGCACCCGTATTTGACGATTAGGAAGTGACCAAACAGTTCTGCTGCATTTCATACGCTGGTAGAAAGAGGCGCTCGCATTGGAATCTTAATCTTCGCTGAAAGAACACCACAATAACTTAATCATTTACAAAAGCTGGAGTGAGATTTTTTAAAACATAAAACTAATAAACTAACTTCACCACGATTCACTTGTTTCAGATCGGAGGAACTTTGCTAACGTATCGGAATGAACCCATCCGCTGCAGTAATGTCCACTTTTCCTTCCTGACTTCCGCGACACACTGACAGACACTGCACACATTCCGGGCGTACACCGAATGGGGAAGCCCCCTAGATTGAAGCAGAACGATTCCACTTCAACTGCCGTGCACCAACAACAGTGCTGTGCCTATAGTGCGACTGTATTCGGATCGGACAGACAGAAGAGCAGTAGGCATGTCGTCCGTCATCTGTTCTACGAACAGCAACAAAATAAGCAACGACAACAACAGATCAAAAATACGCACACCGCGGAAAAATTGCATCGCACTATCAATTCCACACACATTCGCAATGGCCGAGACCCCGGGCGGGGAAATGTATGCTATATTTCTGTCTTACTACCACCCCCTTTTTGGTGCGTAGTTGTCCAATTCTTGATTCAATATGGCGACGGCGATTTCTTTTGCTATCGTTCTTTATGCTGCTTCTGTGGTGTAGATTGTTTTGCTGTTGTTTCATCTTTCATTCCGTAATGCGATGTTGTGTGCGTACCATTTTTACTTGTTGTTTTCGACGAGACGCGCCGCTCTCACGCTCTTCGATGCGGGTTACATTATTCGCTCAATTTGATCTAAGTTGTTGCGTGAAATTTCATAAATAACTTCTTTTTTATTGGGTATCCAGGAAGTTGGTTCGTAATTAAGACTAATAATTTTTTTACTAGCAGACTTTTGGATTTTTTTTTGAACACTTGACTGCAGAATGGCACTTTTTAGCGGAAGAATGGGTCCAAAATTTATCCATTTACCAAGAAAGCAACAGGACGTTGCCGTTGAGTTAAAGAAAAGCATAACCATTTGCTAATTAATCCGACATCGTAGCATAATCACTGCAATCTAACCCACCGTCTTCTAATGCTCCTATAGTATTATTATTATTATCAATCAGCTGTTCGGGCTGCGTATTTGACACCCGGAAAAACGTTTCGTATTGGTTGGGTGAACAGAGTAGGGGGTTGGCGCCCTCGCTACGCTTCCGTCAACACCCCTGCCTTGACATACAAAAGCTCTTTTATTTACTTTAACCTTTGACAACAGTGCCTGCGCCGTATGGTATGCTGGCGATGATTGATGGGGATTTGTTTTCTAGAGCCGAACCAAAACCACAATACACTGGCAACAATAGAGGGTGTACGATTATTGATTTTCACCTCACCGTAAGCCACACACTCATTGCACGAAGTTACTAATTGGATAAAACTTTGTGCACTGCATGGTTTGGATGTTCTTTTAACCTGCTCTCGCGGCGCACATCCGCCCTTCGCTCGTTCTTTACAAAACAAACGCACACAAGCACATGCACACGCACTCTTGCCCAGATTTTTTCTTTCTAGGAGCTTTCTAGCCGTGTTTCGATCGCACTTTGTTAACAATTTATGTAACGACACTCGATCGCTCTGTCGTACCACATACCGCAACCCGCACATCCAGGTACACTGGTGCACTAGCAATATTGCAGGCAGCGTCGGGAGATCAACATTTTGCTGCTTGCAATGCTACGCAATGGCACTTGCACTGCAGGGAAAAATGCGAACATCCTCACACAGAATCCGTCGCAGCCTGAGCGAGCATGAAAACAGATATGAAGCGCAAAGGGGCATCCAGCAACCGTACCGCACCGTAAACCACACCTGGAGGATGCGTTTCAAAGTGTTCCGCACGGCAACAAACGGGGCAAACTATCGTTCAGTTTTTCGCAAACAATTTTTCTCCTGTTGTGTGACAATTCCACAAATTGGAAAATTCGTTTTTTTTCCTCGAAACATTTGCACTGACAGCGACCTGTTCTCAAAACGGGCGAGGTGTGTATAGAAAACAACCCCGGGGAAAGAGTCGGGCGAATAATAATGTCCCCGTAAATGCTCGCAACGAATTGGTGTAGTAAATGATCTATTTATTCAATTTTTAACTACATTATGACGAATATTAAGTTCATTTTATCAAATTCTTTATTTACAAATGACAGTTTGTTTTTGTCAAATGCTTGTATACACCTTGTGCGGTTAATGTCATCAAGGCGTTAGCAAGCGTTACCCCTGGAAGAGCAACGAATGAGCTGTCAGACTGTCCAGTATTTGTCGCATTCGATATTCATTCCGCGAGTGTTGCTGGAATTTATTAAAATTCTAGATTTGTTGCGCTTTGCATTCCGTGCCGTTTCAGTTTAATAGCTTCCACACATCCCAAGCAACAAAATGGTAAGTATTGGCAGGCCATCGTCGCCTGCAAATAGCGGAAATCTGCCGTTTACAGTACTGATGTTTTGTTTTCCTCCTTTGTTAACGCTTGTTCCGCAGACTAATCTCACCGAGGATCAATTGGCTGGTAAGTAAAGTAATGTCTTGAAATCAATGTGATGCTGTTTGCAAGGGCCGAATAGAGCCAAATTCGTTCAAAAAATTATGTGGCAATGCTTGCGAATCTTGCTACTATCACGCTAGTTCCTGTTCGATGCTGGAATTCCACAACAGTGACGTCATGATCGGGGTATTGGTACGCTGCGAGTTGTCATGTAGGCGAGTCTTTCTGCTGAAAAACGGAAGAAGACGTTGGTAGCGGTCGGGGCATGGTGGTGGGGGTAAAGTCGCAAACCGATGACAAATCACGATTTGCAAACCGTGTATGAATGTGCATCCGTAGCGAACGTGATAACCGTGCTATGTTTATTTAATATTAATGGTTCACGCTGGCAGACAGTTTTATGGCTTGAGATGTGCGAAAAACACTTCCCTTCTGAGCAGATGTCTAGTGGTCATAAACGGTACGAAATATGTTGATGATATCCTCATACTCAGCTTTGGCCACAAGGATGACGCACGCTCAAGATCAAATGCTTCAGTTGTTAATTTGTGATCTTTCTTTAATTATGCCACTATTCGCAAATCGCAGCTGCCACAAGAGTGGACTGAATGGACGCTATAAAATGATTTCAAGTTAATTATGCTCTTATGGGACCGATGAGTCAATAAGAAGAAAGTAAATTAAACGCCCAATGGCATATCGGAGCAGGAACGGAAAGGTGCAGTTGGAAATCAGACAACCGAAAAGTTCGATTATTTCACCTGCAATGCCTGATAACTTATCAGTGTGATGCAGTGAAGCATGCCTACATGTACTGATAACATGTTGTCCATAGTGTTGTAGATTTTCCCTCCTCAAAACTATGTTGAAACCACACACCACATGCTTACGAGTACTTGAATAATTCTGTATTTCATCCAGCCGGTGAAATAAAAAAAACGAAATAAGTAACACTTCTTGAATATATATAGCCGTTCTATAGCTTGTGCATGACACGTTCCGCTTGATCGATATAACACGGATCAGAAGATGATCGTTAATGGTCATCGATCGTGGTGGTATCTATTTCGTTATGGTACACCTACTTACTATCGTACGAGGGACATTGTCTTGTTGTGATAAAATAGAAAATCATCAGCCGCTATTGATAATAATGTACAACGTTATCAGTATCTTTTTAGGTGAATCAACGAGCAACTGGTGTTGATCGATAGATAATTGGTGCCATATGTTTATAAACGATCAATGAAATTTGGTTTGAAGATTTGTTTTCCTTTTCGAGAAAAGTATTCAATCACCTGTAAGTGATAAACTGATTAATCGTGTACACTGTATGTCATTCACGATCGCGCAAATATCGATGCGAATACGTCTCCAATGTTGCCCTATTTATATCCCAAAAATTGCGATATTAAGGCGCGCTGAGGAATGACTCGCTGTGCCACAAAAGAAGAGAGATAGCGAGCCCACACGCATACTACCTCGGTTCTACCCGTACAATTGCTGATTTAAGTAAGTGTGGTTCTGCTCTGTGGGCTCTTTTTTTGCATTTGCTAAAAGAAGAAACGAGGTCAACTCATTTGCGACGCGTTCCTTAAAAGGAAAACAAGTTGCCGTGCCGGAGGAGTGACCTCGGACGAAATAAAAACCTACCCTTTCCACCCCTGTGAAGCTCGCCCAGCGCCAATGGGTTGAGTTAAGTTGTTCTTTATGCCCCTACCTTGAGCAGCAACCACGGCAAATTGTTGCCCCGTTTGCCGGGTGCGAATGAATGGGAAGGGAATGATGGCAACATGGTGACCCTTGAGCCCACAATAAGAGTGAACATTTTATTATTGTCTACCACGAAAGATGCTGCGGTCTAGGTTCTGCCGGGCAGGATGGTTTAATTGTGTGAGGATTACGCACACATGTTCACGATCATGTCACTAGGCTGTAGAAGAGCTAAACTTATCCTCGCTGGGTGCCCATTTATGTTTTTCATCCCAAAATCCCATTGATCGACGATTATTTAATTTCGAAGCTCACGACAGCCACGGAAGGTGCACAATTACGTAGCGATTTATAATGGACGCACACACATCCAACATTCGTGCGCTAAAAGCCACCGAGCGTGTTTGGGTGTGTAGCAATTTGTCAGCATATAAATGCACCTAATATGGTTAAAAAATAAATCGTCGTTAAATCTGAACTGGACCATCATTCGTTTAGAAAGGATTGCTTTTACTTTAAAATATGCAACAAATTAATCGCATCGTAACATGTACAACTGGCAATTTTAAGTGTTTTTAAACATTTGCAATATTCGTCTTTGTATTACATTGCCATATGCTATTTTAACCAAGTGAGAGACTTCCGAAAAAGCAGGGTTTTGGTATATGTGAATCAGTGCCTGCCATTAACGATCAACGCAGCGATCGCACGGAGAAGGGAGATCTCTGCCGAACATAACAGATTATTCAATTTTCTTCCATAAATGGTGCTGTTGTGTGTTGCCGCGTTTTATACTGCTGCTATTGCCTTCGTATGGTCAGCCCTCGGTTGGATCGAAGGATGGCAGGTGGGAGAGGGGGTATACTTCCACCACCATTCATCTCCCGCTCTTCATTCTCGTGCCAAACCGAACCCCGTACAGTTGCAGTTTTCAATAGCGACTCTCACACATGGTGCATGTCTCTCCCCATGCGCCAGTGCAAGTAAAGTTGGTGAAGTTTGTATTTGGTTAAAACCGAGTGCCTTTTTTCCCTGCTGCGATGGTTTATTGTTTTTCCTTCCATTTGGATATAAATGTAGAATTGTGGGTATGCGTCACCCCTTTTATAGACGAAACAATTTGGTGACTTTTTTGGTCGTTGGGCGACCAGTGCAAGAGGCGGTGGAGAGGTGGAACCACCAAAGCGAAGGGAAAGGTTGTCCCATTTCTCGATACCTTAGCGAATTTTGTGTCGTTTTTGTATACAACTCAATTTCCGCGAGCTTTTGGGAGGGTGGCTACAGTTGTAAAATGTGTTATAAACAAAACATACCTTAATTAATTCCTCTGCAAATGGAGTTTCTTTTTTAACAAGAGATAATTGAGATGAATTATACGAATCGTTTGTTTTTGTTTTTGCTTAATAATATACTCGATGGATATAATTGATGGCTTGGTAGTTAGACGCGATTATTAGTGAACGATCAGATGATCTTTCACGGTGAAAGTGGTTCATTCATTTTAATGATAATTATGCTTTTAAAATATGTTGTCTCCTTGTTAAAAAAACAATCAGTAAGAGAGTCAGCATGAAGAAGAAGTTTATTCGAGAGACTCTAAAGCGATGCGGACTTCTCAATTTCTTCAGTCTCAACTTTTAATAATGTTTAAATTAAGAAGAAAGTGTCTTAACAGTATTTTGTCAATCTTTATCTTTATTACGACCATAAGATAGTGAATAATATACGATCATGGTCTAAGATCAAAATAAGATCAAGCTATTAAGGGTCATCTCCTGGGCTGTAGGCTTTATCATTGGTTGAAAGATTTATTTTAGAGTGTAGATACAAGTGATACTCTAGGAATATGGATATCTCAATTTCATTAAGTACCACGCAGTTCTCTTTTCAAATTCTATTCTCTATTTCGCTCATAACGACGTGATTAAATTAAGGTTATGGTTTATTAAGAGATCAAGACAAGATCAACCTTCTTCTATTTCTTCATTGACGTAACGACCTACTCGGTCATGCCTGCCATTTCTGGCTTATTAGACTTTACATTAATGTAATTAGACTGGCATTAATATCACATAGTTGTATAGTCCTGTCCTCAACTACGGGGAAACGGTCTAGATGAGATTCGAACCCCGTTCCTGTCGTTTAAGATCAGCTCCGCTATTTTCTCTGACACCGGACCGTCCCAATAATCCAATAAGATCAACCTATTAAAGGCAATTTTTGTGCTGTAAATATTGAGCTTGGCTAAAAGACTTGTTTTGGTAGAAAGCGGCCAAGATTTGATGATTTTTATTAGGCAATGCTTTAAGGACGAATCTGTATATATTATCTCGTCAGGGATCAACTAGCCTCCATCCGTACAAACTAGAGAAGTGCTTACTTATGGCTGTATTATTTAACTCCTAAAAGTGTGATTTAACTCAAGTGCCATGGCTCTTTGCGGTGATTATTCACACACTCATGAAATAATTCATTAACTTAAGCGGGACTTATTTACTTCATGAGGTTTATCTCTTATGAAAGTCCATAACTCGACTCACGAAAAAATCAGTTTAAGAGTAAGCTCATTGAAGTGACTCACTCACTCACCTTAGTGAGTTGTTAATACCCATCTTCAATCCAAACAAATGTGCATATGACACACTTCAGGTCTTATCTTATCGGTAGCGATCGTCGATCTCTTACCCCGGGCTCTGTGCGTAGATCCACCCAAGGCTTTGGCCGTGTGTGTTTTTGCAGTACTTCATCCAAACGAACCGGAGGGAATGGGTGGCCTTCTTTTTGCTTCGGATGGAAGTGCGACATTCATGGCAAGTAGCGTATCCAGTTGCACACACATGAAAACCCTGCAGTTGTCGTTACAGTCGCATGTTTTGCGCTATTTTTTGTTGTTGTTGCTGCTGTCCCTTACCCACTATATTCCCACCAGCTTTGAAGGTTCGGTGGTAGTATTTTGCTTCTCGTGTCTGCTGTTGTACAGCAAAAAAAAGAGAACCTTTCGAACCTGTCCCAACCCTCCCATTTTTGTGCTCTTGGTGTTCCTCTGGGCCCAGCATCGGGGAGCTGTTCACACAGATAGTGAAGTTCACGTTGCGATCTTTTTCCCCGTCCGATCGCAGCACGATCATCTCGCAAAGCAGACATCGTGTCAGGGTGAATGAGGTGAAGCAACAGCATCCCTCCCCCCTCTCCATCTCTTGCTGTCTCTCTCTCTTTTTGGCCGCGAATGCCCGATATGGTATTATGGACGGAATGTTGATAGAGGGGATAGTGTAACGTTGCGGCTTCGGCAGACAGACGGCTGGTATCTTTTGGATCGTTGCCGCCACCGCCAGTTGTCAACATACTATCCGATCGTCGAGACACGCGTGGCTAGAGCACGCACGGCACTTGCAGTGTCCTCGTTGTATTCCGTGCGAACGTGGTGGTGCTGCACCGTGAAACTTAATCCAGCTGATCGTATACGATCGTCGTCATCGTGCCCTGTCACTGTTTCGTCCGCCATTCATCAAATGACGATCACGGTTGACAGAAGCGTAAAAAGCGAAAAAGAGAACACGGGAAAAGTGGCGTCAAAGTGAAGATCGCTTGAAGGGAAATCGTAACACACATTTTAGTTCATTGTTTGTGAAGACGTTTCCACTCCTATTACCTTAGCTTGCACAATTTACTAGCGAAAAGTTGGTTTTCCAGCAAGAGAGGGAAAGGAAATAAACGTTTGTTGGTGCCTCTTGGTGGGGTTGGTGTTTGATAACAACGCGCATAAAACAATAGCGAGAGAGAGAGTGCAACAGTGTGTGTGTTTGTGAAAGAAAAACCGTCACTATTGCAAACGAGAGCAGCCCCGTGGTATGGCCATGAAATTGTTGTGAAAAACAGACCAATTGTTGTTCCTTCAGCAAAAACGTTTCATGTGCAGTGTTGGCCTACGTTTGTCGTAAAGAAGCGCAAAAGGTACACTTTATCTGTTTTACGGTGCAAAAAAGGAAAAGTTCCAGCTGTGGCCAGTTCCCGGTAGCAAAGAGAAATCGAAAAGGGTGTGCGAAGTGTGTAAAGTGAAGCTATCGATAAGGTTTTTTCCTCTCCTGAAAACAAACATATAGTTAAACAGCCCAACTATGTACATGTACGATCCACCGAAGAAAAACAACTTCACATCCGTGGAAGGTAAGATCGGGCGTCGTGGAAGGTGGATCTGTAATGAGAGGAGATCTTTCTAACCCCTGCGTAGTATGCATAGGTTTGAATGCACTTGTTTCATCTCCATACATCCGGAGTTAGTTGTAATGTCATTCCGTTCCGTTTGACCATCGGAATAGGGAAATAACTTGTTAATTAAATTGTTCCGCGCATTGATAATGAACCACGGGAAGGAGGAGTACCGGGTGTGGGAATAGAGACTGACAGAAGGACAAGCAATTGCCATGTACGGGTACATCAATTGCGAATTGTTTGTGCAACTGGACAGTGTGGACAGTTGCTGCACCGTTTGAGCAATTCGTCTGGTGTTGACCATAAAACAATGTTTGCCTATTTGAATGAAATGTTGTAAAGAGTGTGTGAAAATTGTAAGTAATATACATGCATTATTTATATCTTCCCGTTGCAGAATTCCAGGAGGCATTCAACCTGTTCGATAATCGTGGCGATGGTAAGATCCAGCAGCAGCAGATCGGTGAGTGCTTGCGAGCACTTGGCCAAAACCCGACCGAATCGGATGTGAAGAAGTTCACGATGCAGCTGAAACCGGACGAGCGTGTATCGTTCGAAGTCTTCCTGCCCATCTATCAGGCCATCTCGAAGCAACGCACGGCCGAAACGGCGGACGACTTCATTGAGGGCTTGCGTCACTTCGACAAGGACGCGAGTGGTTTCATATCGTCTGCCGAGCTGCGCCACCTGCTGACCACGCTCGGCGAAAAGTTGGGTGATGATGAGGTAAAACCAATGGGAAAGAATTAAATATCTATAAAGCGTCTATAATCACTTCTAATGGATTTATATCTTTTATTTTTCAGGTGGAACAGTTGCTCCAAAACCAAGAGGACTCGCAAGGAAACGTCAACTACGAGGAGTTCGTCCGGATGGTCATGAGCGGCTAGGATGGATCGGAAGCTCAACCATTTCCAAGCGCATTGGTGGTGATGTTTGCGATGTACCATTCTCATACGTACACACACCGCCCATACTAATCAGAGATAGACTTACGGAAGAGTATCATTTACTTAAGCTACTTATGTTTCCATTCCTGCAACGTTCGTTCATGACGAGGTGGTATTTAGTATCTGTATGCGTTTGTGAGTGGGCACGCGCATGACGAACCACGCTTAACAGAAATTGCATTTTTCCATCCTCCCTGTTCGCCACTTTTAATACACAAGTGCGCCAAACCTTAGGGCTGAATTGAGTACATGAACAATATTTTTGTTTTTTCTTTCACATTTCTGTTAATGTAACACAAGGAACGCTTTTGCTTTGTTTTTAAGCTGCGTATGTGTGTGATAATGCACAAACAATAAGGGAAAACAGCGTACCGATTAACCTTTCGTTCTTTAATGCTAGCTTTTCGTTACGTCCCCGAAATTTGCCAGAATAATATCAGCTAAGCGAGCTACAGTGGACTACACACTAGTGGACGACAAAAGGGAAGGATCTAGTGCAAGATTAAACGTGCGGTGTCGGTATACAACGACGTAAGATCGTGAGCTCGTGTGTCAAAGTATTAAGCTAAACTTTCCTTTCCTTTGTTTCGAATTTAAGTGTGTGTAATCAAGCACTAGGTACTTCTCTTTAATCAATAAATATGCTCCAGTTTAGGAGACATTTCAACGAATGTTTTCTTTTACTCATTTAGTTTATTTTTTATCATTTATTTGTGGTTTTGTTTCTATTTATGTATATATTGCGAAACTATGTAACGAGTTATAATGCCAACTAAAAAATTCAAACATAATTATAGCAGGAATGCCACAAAACAAAACTGCGATCACTTTTGCTGAGAAGCAATGAGATAATGGACATTTGTTTGTGGGGTTTCCACTTCTCCGTGATTTGGATGACCTTGAATGGATGTGTTTAAATATATTACTTAACTTCATCGCCTGATTATAAAATCTATAGGAATCGAAGCAGTGTTACTAATTGTCTACATAAACCGCCTCGTTTTTTTATTTTTTTTATGAAGAACGGCCAGGCCGCTCCTTTTACAACATATGAAACATTATTTTACGTCTTCGTCTGTCGTTACGATTCGTCAAAGTCCCACTCGAAGGAACCTCCAGCGTCCATGCGCATCTGCGAGAAGCCGTCGGTCAGATTGATGTCGGAATCTGTACGATAGCAAGATAACGTATTACCATCAAAGTAATCGTCGACATAATTCCTGGTGATAGGAACTTACCTTGAATTGAATCAAAGTCGACAGTTTGTATACAGTGCAGTGTCAACTGTTCCCTAATGTTGGTGTGTGCAACCAGTTTGAATACGGGGTGCGATAGTAAGGCGGAGGTGTTGGGTCGATTCTTCGGATCTCTGGAAAGTGGATATGAATATTAGTAGCAAGCACAATAGCTACTAGTGATGTAAACAGAATTCTTACCTTTCCGAACATTTCTCGGCAAAATTATGTAACGCATCGGAAAACCTTTTGGCGCCATAGATTTGTCTCCACGGAGTGTCCACTTCATTCGATTGTGTGTCTTCGCTCGGTATGGTGGATGCATCCAGCAGCATCGGTAAGTATACGCCCCGCTTCAATTTCTCCGCCAATATAAGCGTGGCCATAATGTTGGAGTATGGTTCCACACCGTTCGCCAGCTCGTACGCCGTCATCGCCAGGCTGTACACGTCCGATTTCTCCGTGTAGCCGGTCAGATTCTGTGCCAAAACTTCCGGTGCTAGCCAGTTTAGTGATTTCACCGAGTGTGGCGGCAGCTCGTGCAGGTTGCGTATTCGTTTACCCTCACCAAGGAAGCTCGTGCATACGCGGAAACCACCAAGCACGGCACGCGTTTCGTTGAGAAAGACGTGGCTTGCTCGGATCGATCGGTGGATGTAACCTTTCCAGTGTAAATACATCAATCCCTGCAGGACGTCCCGCAGAATGCACACCAGAATTGGTTCGGGGAAGCCTACCTCGAAGTAGTTGCTCATCGTGTCCCTGCAGGAGCCGTAACACATGAGCGGCAGGACAAAGTACAGATCGAGATTGTGCACGAACGCGGTGTGGTAGCTGAGGATGTTCGGATGATCGAACTCGCGCAGGTGCTTCGCCTCATCCATCACGTAGGTTATGTCGTTCTTGAGATCCTCCACTAGGAACTTTTTCACGGCTACGTGCTGCCGGGTGGGCCGATGCTGTGCCAGATATACCGTGCCAAGATTGCCGAAGCATTTTGCCAACTCCACCTTCAGCACGTAATTGTTGATGTTATTGTCGAACATTCTGCACTACGCTCTTACACAGCACAGAAGTGGAAGTAACTTCCGTTTAATTGTCTATACGCACAACATCTATTGACTAGGAAATAGAATTTAGAACTTTTTCAATTAATTTCACAATGCAAAACGGGGTGGTAAAAATATAATTACTCCGGGTGCAAAGCACCTCTATCTGCGTAATGTTTGTTTGGGACTACGATTTTTTTTGTGACGCAATTATTTGACGTTTCGCGAGATGTTGACAAACACACCGAGAGAAATGTCAGTTGGAATGTAAACAAAATATCGGTGGCCAACCGCGGAACATTTTCCACTGTTAAAATAATCTAAATTAATTTATATACCTCACGATGAGCCTGCTATGTCGCATTTGCCTGGAATATTGTGACGATTGTGCGTATCTATTCACTGAGTCCAATGGTGTAACGTTTGCAGAAATAATACAGTTCTGCGCTAATATTCAAGTATGTAAACTTTTGAGCATCGAACCGAAATTCGAATGTGCTACACCAGCCAAGTGTGGAGTTTTCATTCAACTATATATTCTTGTAGATATCTGAAGATGACGATTTACCGTCCCAGGTCTGTTTGACATGCTGTGAAGATGCGGAAGCCGCCTATATATTTGTGAAGAAATGTCGACAATCAGAACATACTTTACAAGCACAGAAATTACTCAGTAATCCGTAAGTTCCCTTCTACAAATGACGGATCGTAATTTAAATTGCCTTTCGTTTGGTTTCAGCATTGTTTCTGCAGACATTTCCACACCACATATCAAGGGAACCGCAGAAGCTAGAACTGAAGAGTTACTTGTGGAATTGGTATCTGATGCGTCTCATACAGAGAGTACAACACAGCACATGCCAGACAATGATGATATTTATGCGGACGAATATCTTGATGAGATGGAAATCGAGAATTTCAGCCAAGACTCCGCTGATCTCCAAAGTTTTGATGAAGATAGGGCTTTAACTTGGTTAGAAAATCGGTCTGAATGCGATTCTAGCTATTTTTGCTGCTATAGTGACTGTATCTTGACGTTCCACACAAAACGTGTGCTAAAGGATCACATTAGTATACAGCATCCACCAAGAGACGAACAGAAGCAGAAGATCCCTCATGCACATCACAATTGTGATAACTGTGATCAAACATTTTCCAGCGAGAAAGAGCTTGGCACACATGAATTGCTTTTACAGTTGAAGAAAAGCATGTTAAACCCTGCAAGTAGAGGACGTCCTAAAGCCTATCCATGCTTGTTTAATTCCGAGGATAAAAAGTGTTGCGATTGTTACGCTTCTTTCCCTACAATTGAATCCCTTCTAGAACACACCATGCAAAGGCACTCGATACGCAAAACGGTGAAGGATCCTACCCGGACGGTTCGATGCGTATTATGCTTCAAGCTGTTCCGTAGCAAATCCAGCCTGTACGCTCACCAAAACGCTCCTTACAAACCGCGCAACTACACTTGCAACGAATGCGGTGCCTCCTTTCTAACGCCTTCGCGTCTTTCGGCTCACGAGACTGCACACAGTACGGAACGGAAGTTCAAGTGTACGGAGTGTGAAGCAAGCTTTAAGAACGAACAGAACCTCAACACCCATGCGCTACTGCATCGGGAAAAGAAAGAGGTATGCAGCACGTGCGGGCTGAGGTTTCACCGAAAGTCCAACCTTCGGATGCACCAGCGGGTTCACTCCGATGCTTACTACACGGCATGTCCACATTGCGATAAAAAGTGCAAGAATCAGTCCCAACTGAAGGAGCATCTCAAGGTGCACACCAAGGAAAAAACGTTAGCATGTCGGTACTGTGCGAAACGATTCATGTATACAAGTGACCGGAAGAGACACGAAATGATACACACAGGAAAGTACCCCTTTACATGTGGTTGTTCGAAAAAGTTCAGCCGAAATCGTCTCTATATGCGGCACAAAGCAAAGTGTACCGCGGAGCAAGAGTAATTCAGGATGGGTTCGTCCCTGTAATAAAAGATTTGAGTGCGTCCTTGAGCCTCTGTAACCATAATGGATTAACACCATTAAACGCAGTTTCTTTCAAAGTAAATCACATTGCACCACTCCACTATTTTCGCTAGATCATTTAATGGTTTCATTTATTTATCTCTCCATTATATCTAAATAATTTCAAAAATAATTCAATAACATTTATGTATACCTTTCATAATATAGTAAATCTAATGCGTTTCATATTATTATTCTTCTTCGTCATAATCGTTTGATCGCATCTGATCATCATTTGCTGCGCTTCCGCATGATGTGTATATTAAAATTAATAAATATTTCCGCTTTGTCTTCTTGCTGCCCCTCTCCGCATTCCAACCAAGCTGTCCCAGTTGATGGCGGTGGTGTGTCGGACTGTACTGCGGGTGGATCACCGAGTAGATGCATCTGTTCGTTTCGTTATCAAATTCTACTGCAAGACATTTTGCTTCGACGGTGCTTTGTGATTGAACTACAGCAACAGCTTATTTTATTTGTGTAGGCTTGAATAGGTTCCAGCTCTTACAGCTAGAGATAGCTTTCCACGCTGGCTCTTGAATTGGCGTCATAACGGCAACACACTATTCGAACTTTAGTGGTGCCTTGAAAATAAATAAAAATGCAATTTATGCACAAACAAATAACAGGAATTATAAAAAAGTCAGCTAAAACTTTTAATAAGTCAAGCATGAAAAGCATCTTCAAACAGTACACAATGTTGTATGTACCTGTATTTTATAAAAATAATATCATTCTTGGAGGGCACAGAAAGAGAAAAAATAGATATTCTCAAAAATAAAAAATTGAAGATCAACTTCCATCTCGGTTATAAACAACAAAAAGTTACTGCTTTGGAATTGACGCCACAAATATATGCATGCTGCTGCTGCTTTAGTTCAACTCCGGACCGAGCAAACTGTCTGGTAGGAACGAATTCAAACTGGTAGGTGTTCCGTTGTCGGTACCAGCATCCAGCGGTGCCCAGAGATTAGCTGCCGTTCCGGTACCACTGCCTCCAGAGCCACCGATTGCCCACCCAGAGCCCCATGTGTCACCACCTGCGTGAGGAATCGAAGAAGGAAAAACATTTTATTTAATAACCATAAAGAAAATGTGGGAAAATCTAATTTGTTAAGCTTGTTGAGACAAAAATGGTAAAATTAGAATACCAAGTTGACACTTAATGTGTAGATATATATAGGAAATCTTTCCAATTTTTGAGAACTGAAAGTACAAATTATTAATACATATACAAACTAATATATAGACTCAAAGGACTAGTAACGGGTCAGAGAAAATTATTAGGAAGAAACATCATGGAGGGAAAGTTGTTATCAAAGTAAGGAATGGGAACGGGGGAAAATGGGGTGTAAGCGAAAAGAGATCATCAAAACGATCTCATCCAATTGCAGATCAGCAACAAGTAGAGCTGCTGGAACATTCATATGTTTGTACTTCAGCGTGTCCAAGCCCAGAAGTTGACATTTTGATGAGGGACGCTGAGCGTTTCATCGACCACGGAAATGTCTGAACACAATTTTAGTAAAAATCCTCAAAACTCTCTTGATAGGAGCAGACCATATTTAGCAGATCAGACTCCAAGAAATACAGAAGTATCCTCAACAGTACAAAGTGTAAGACACAAAAGATCGATGAAGTTATCAGTAGTCTTGGGAATGAGATCCAAAATATTCATCAATCTTCCACATTTCCCAATTGATATGAGAACTAAACAAACGCTTAGTGTCTATATAAATCCCAAGATCTCGGGCCAAGGACACACGATTTACAACATACCGAGGGAATAATCAAGAGAAATCGGAATGCGTGATTTCCACATATTACACTTCAATTTGAAAAGAGTCTAGTAATGATCGCAACTTTATCACTTTTACTTTAAAACCTTCTACTAAATATATGTTCACATAAGAAGAGTTTGGAGAAAGTAATTCTACACAAACAGCAGTGATCTAGTCCGCTTGTGTTATCAGTTACCTGAGCTAGTTGGAGTACGCTCCTGTCTCCAGGAGGGGGACGTTAGGCTAGAAGCGCTACTGCTGACCGCAACACCGGTAGTAGCTGCACCGCCCAGTTGCTGCAGATACGTTTGCACTTCCGACTCACTGCCCGGACACTCGGCACTGATCGTGCTCGAACCGAGCGTACAATTGTTGAGCGCCTGTTGAGCTTTCACCGCTTCCTCGCGTGTCGCATACCGGCACAGGGCTACCCCATGAGCTGGGTACGAGTGGAAGTTGAGGATCGGACCGTGCTGCATGCACAGCGTGCGTAGTGTTGATGCATCAATCTGGAAGCAGCAGAAAAGGACAATTCGTTTAGCTGTGTTCGGTATGTTTGGTGCGTTCCAATTCTTCAGAGCCTAACCTGGGAAGTTAGATTTTTCAACAAAAGCCACGATGTTCCGGTGGCCCAACCAGCACCGGTACGCTGCTGTGTGCCAGCGATCGATCCTCCATTACCGTTCTTATTGGCGGTGGCACCTCCCAGCCCTGGCGGAGGGCCGCGTGTAGCGGATGGTTTCACGATCGGCGTGCACCAAACATCAACGGCAGGCGAGCTGCTTACCGCCACATTACTTCCTCCACCGCCGGCGGATGAGTTGTCCGACCAGACGGATTTGCCGGCCATTGGTTTGTTACCACCAGTGCCTCCAGCTACCGAGGTGAGCGATGTAGTGTTGAAGCTCCAAGCGGAAGACGTAAGATTCAGACCTCCGCCGTCGGCTGCGATGGGGGACGTCTTCTCAGTAACGGATGCACCACCACCAACACCACCGAACAGCTCCGAATCTTTGGCGGTGGCAATGGAGAGTGGTGAGCGGGCAACACTGCCCGGCGTAATACTAGGATCGTCTTCAATCTTAAGTTGCGTTCCCTGTGTGTTTATATCGATATTGTAGAGCAATCCAAAACATCAAATGTCATTTAGTGTGTAACTTACCTTCCACGGTTTGCCCGGTTCAAACTCAGGTACTAGGTCAGTGAAAGCGGAACTATCCTGCGGAGAGGTGTTGGTGGTGGTGGTCCAGTCTTTGCTATCGGTATCACCCGTTTGCTCCGGCCATCCATCTGCCAGATTTGTACGACCGGTTGTCCAGGTTCTGGAATTGGAAGTAAGAAATTCGAATTTGTTATCTCCTATTCCGAAATGGAATGCCTGCATATACGTACCCATCTTGCACGAGACCTAGAGAGCTTATATTAGTGTTGGTAGTGGTAGTAGTTAACGCTGATTTTGCCGTCGAGGGGCCTGGAGCGCGTGAAAAATCGGTGAGATCATCTTTGCTAGCGGTCGGGTCCTTCTCGAGCGATGGAAGCTTCCACTGATTTAAGCGAGACTGCTGACTAGTACTGCCACTGACAATGCCGTTGCCTGGGGCTGCCGAAACGATGGCATGTTGTTGCTGTTGCTGCTGCTGTTGTAGGGGAACGACCGGTGGCGGGAAGACGCTTCCGGTGGACGTTATAATTGAATCCTTTCCGAGCGCCATCTCTCCGAACGTGCTCTGTAGTGCCATGAGATCTTGCTGCTGCTGACGCATAAACTCCATACCGAGGCCGGCATTTGGATTCGATTGCATCAGTGGAGGCGGTGGCCCCATCGATCCTTGATGACCTTGTTGCTGTTGTTGCTGTTGCTGCTGCTGTTGTTGTTTCAAGTAAATGCTCTGCTGGGCGGCAATCTGCTGCTGGAGCTGTGCAATCTGCGTCTTATGCTTGTTGATGGCTAATGACAACTGAACGGCACTAACACCACCCGTTGTACCGCTGCGAGCAAGGTTGCTTTGAGTCAGCTGCATTTGCTGGGGATTTGGAGTTAAACGATGTAATCGATCATTTCATATTTGTGTCGTCCTAACCAATAGTTTTGCAGCTTACCTTAATGTGAGTGAGCAACTGGTTCAGGAGAATGAAGGTCTGCGGTGCTAGCGGTTGGTTGAGGATCTGATGGTTTAGGAAACCGTTCTGCACCGCCAGCTGAATTTGCTGCACCAGCACACGGAGCTGCTGGTTGGTGGGTTGTGCAGCGGCTGCTGCCGCCAACTGTTGCTGCTGCTGTTGATGAGCTTGTGGTTGTTGGTTTGGTCCACGACCACCCGGCGGTAACAGCGAGTTGTGGTTGAAAGACGGATGGGCCGCACCACCAGCCCCCTGGGACAGATATTTCAGATTGTTGAGCGCCACCAGATTGGCAGGTCCGGTACCGTCGAGACCAAGTCCACCAACCGGACCACCGCCGGGTATGTTGTTAAGCATGTTTTGATTGTTCTGCAAATGGACGAACATCCGTAAAGGATGATGATTGTTGTAGTGTTCGGTGAATCTGATTAAGAATCACTAATTTCTAACGCTTTAAAGATTAATGAATTTTCCACCTTAAACGTTCTCCAGACACTGTATTGAGGATGAAAAATTAACGCAACATTACGTTGCACACTTTGGACTCCCAAAAATGATCATTCTATTTCTCCTTCCTTGGTGTAGCGACCTATTTGGACATGTCGATCATATTATTGGCTTTCTATACATATTGATGCCACGTAGTTGAATAGTCAGTCTTCACTGATGGGGGAATGACCGAGATGGGATTTGATCCCCGGTACTGTCGTTTGACAGGACTGACGCTGTTATCACCACGGCCACCGGACTCGTCACCATCACCATGGTTAATTCTCGTCAGAAGATGACTATTATGCCTTCAACAAACCATCTTAAACTCAACAATAGAAAGTTTTTACAAATTAATACCCATTTTTACTTGACCAACGCTCCAGAATGCCATATTAGATCCTTTGAAAAGTTCTTCGATCGCCCCTTAATTAAAAATTAATTATTTTAATATGATAGCATGTAAAATATTAAACGCTAACAGTGAAAATTGAAGATTAATAGTGTACCTAGGTCTTGATCGCTTCGGGCTTTCATTAGCTGTCAACGGATAAATAGGGACTCTATTTTATATTTTCACCAAAGCCACATAATTATAAATTTCTGGATATTTATTATTCTTTTAAGAGTTGACGTTTGTTTTGAATGACTTTTTCTCGAACGATTCATTAAGCACAACAGTAGCATGATCACCACCCAACTCACCTGTGAGTAAGACAATCCACTGGTCGCATGATTCAGCGGTGGAATGCGACCCGAATATGTTCCATCAAAACCCATTCCGAGTGCACCAGCAGTATGATCCTCGGACAGTGTGCGACGCCATCCGGACGTCAATCCGGCAACGGCAGCTCCATGACGCAACAGTTCCATCGCCTCCTCAATGTTCATGTTGGTAGTGCGCAGGGCAAACTCTACCTCCTCCTTCTTGTGGCCCGTTTCACACAGCAGCCGGTACTCTTTGCTCGCACGTATAAATTCCAATGGATTGTTAAGCGGTTGCGATTTGTTCGACCCACCGGTTGAAGGTTTACCGCCAAGCCCCCAATCCATGCCACCGCCAGATGCGTTCAATTCGTTTGGATCGGGCCATCCGATACCGGCCGACTTCGGTGTGGTCGGTGTTTTATTCCATCCACCAGCCATGCCACCGGCACCATTCGATGCGAGATCCATATTCCAAGGGGCGCCACCTTTTTCATCGCCCCAACCGCCGCCGGGTGTCTGATCTTCCCAGGAACCGTTTCTGACGATACCCTGCACCTGTCCACCCCACATACCGTCCTTACCGAGCGAAAGTGCACCGCCCGTTCCACCTCCGACGCGTACTCCACTAGCGGCACCAGTTGGTACGGGTACGGGTCCAAACGGTCCAGCAGGTCCACCTTGTACAGCGGAAGAATGCTGTTGATTGCGTTGCATAGGATTACCCCCAGCTCCTCCGCCTCCGGGACGCATCATTACATCCGAAACATCTTTCCAGCCGGCCGAGTTCTGTCTGGACAATCCTCCTCCGGCATTGCCCTGTCCCCAGAGCGCTCCACCAGAGGCGTCATCGAGTGAGGATGGTCTTCCATCGTCCCAGTTTGTGGGAAGTTTGTTCGGCCCTCCGTTACCATTCCCACCCCACTGTTGCCCTCCAACTCCAGCTACCGCTCCCGGAAGAACAACTCCTCCCGCACCGGAAGCGCCCGATCGCTGGTCTGGAACAGTGGTTCCCCACATACTACCAGCTGCTGCCCCGTTCAGCCGGCCTGAGATGCCGCGTGGATCACCTCGAAGATCACCACCGCCACCGATGCGATTGCCAAGCCCATCCGAAGGAGCACCACCAATCGAGGTGTTAATGTTGAATCCACCTGCCGATTGTCCGTTTACAGCACCGCCAGACATCGGTAAAGTTCCAGTGGCCGATGCTGATCGTGCATCCCAACCGCCCTGCGTTGGAATGCCAGGACCACCGGGGACTCCTCCAACCGTGCCAGCACCAACCGAACCGATCGGTCCAACGCCACCGCCCCATTCGTTCAGATCTTTCTTCACACCGATGGCAGCCATTTGTGGATTGTTCATCGATCCGGTAGTGGTAGGAGCGCCAGCTGTATTGATGGCGGGTGTGTTGCCCCCCGTTGGCCACATGCCTCCACCGACCGTTCCAGCACCTCCGGCAGTCGGTGGAGCTGTCACTACATTACCATTGTTGAGACCACCCCAGCCCGGTGCCTGACCAACGCCCGGTCCTCCAGCAGGTCCCAATGGGACGGCCCCGGCAACAATGGCCGCCGCACTACCATTCCAAACATTAGCAGCTCCTTCGGGAACGCCGGCCGGACCGCCCGCACTGTCGTCATCTTCCATCCAGGTTCCGCCGAGATTGTTCGCTGGAACCCACGGCGTTGTCTTTGCTTGTGCCAGATGTTGTTGAGCTTGCTGCTGCTGTTGCTGCTGGTGCAGATGGGTGGGTCCACCACCACCGTTGCGTAGGTTTGTTTCCCACAGCTCCGTACCGTTGTTCATGGTTTGTGCCTTCCAGCTTCCGTTCGGTCCAGCCCCGTGTGAGCCGGCTCCGTCGGGTTTAGCACCGACACCACCCGCACCACCACCACCACCACCTCCAGTAGCAGCAGCATTGGCTACACCCTGGGGCTCCGGTGATCCCGGTACCTCCCAGTTCGTGTCCTGGTTGACATGCTGACAACCCCACCCGTCCTGACTGAACAGCGCATCGCGCATAGTATTGAGCACCTCTAGCTGCTTCGTGGCGGTCCCATTTCCTGCGCCATTATTATTCCCAGCACCCATATTAGCTGCCTGCTGTTGCTGTTGCTGCTGCTGCTGCTGCTGTTGATTGTTATTATGAGCGTGATGATGATTGCCGTTGTTGTTTGCAACGTTCGCTGTTGCATTCGGTCCATTTGGAGCAACGTGGCGTCCATGGTTGACCGTAGCATTCCATGCGTTCGGTGCGGAAGCCGATTGAGTGTTCACTTTGTTGGAATTAGGATCACCACCGGATGATCCTCCAACTCGCTGCTGGCCACCGTTTGAACCGGTAGTTGCCGGATTCCCATTGCCATTTGCAGCATTGCCCGAGGATCCGACGCCACTGGCCGCATTGTTGTTGTTGCTGGTTGGATTAGCATTGTTCACGCTACCCCAAGCGGACGGTGGTAATGACTGTTGTGGCTGTTGCTGTTGTTGATTTGGCAACACACCCCAAGCACTGAGCGTACCATTGCCTGAAGCTCCCGGCGGTGTACCCCACGCACTGGTGCCATTGTTGATGGAATCTTCACCACCACCACACAACCTCAGCCGGGGCATCCTGTGCGATGATCCGCACCGTAACAATTCGCGCTCACGTTCGGTGTAGCGCACCAGCTCATCAAAGTGTGTGTACGTTGAAGCGCCAAACTTACGACCCGGGTGATAGCTGATGTCCCGGCCGTTCTTCAACTTCGACGGTATGATATCGAGGTGAGCACCTGCTGGCAGCGTCGCCTTGGGAGCGGCGCTGGACTGTGCTAAACTACATCTAATATTTGTAAGGTTAATCAGGTAATCATTTAAATCACATTTCAATGTCACAGAATCAATATGGGTCGGCTTTTCGTCGTCGGTATGGCTAGTACAGGTCGGTTTCGATGGCTGGTGCTCCGGACAGGTTCGGTAGATGGATGCCATCTGGTTGCCGGTGGCCTCGAGCCCATTAGATGCACCACCACCACCACCATCGGTAGCAGCATTCCCATTGATTGGTGGTGCAGAAATCATAACAATGGCTTTGGGACTGTTGTTTGCGAACTGGTCGATCTGTGGACGGTCTGCCAACTGTGCGGCCGGTCGATCGTCCTTTTCGTTAAATGCCACCACATTCCTTTGCGTTGGATCCGGTGGTTGACGATCGCTGCCAACGCTGTCTTCATCTCCAGTCAACGATATGGTTTGCTCGATCAACACCGGCGAAGCTGGATCTTTGCCCATGTTCGGAAGTTGTCTACCTTTAATATCATCCATCTCGGGACAAGCCGTAAGCTGTCGGAGATAAAATCACTGGCGTGTGTTGGCGCTAGTGCACTTGCACGCAGCAATGCAGATAACGCAACGCGATGGATTACCAATAAGTCTGTACGATTGCGTTCCTCAGATTCCCGCTATCATCATCTCGTCGTGCTGAACTGCACTGTCCACAAGCATCTTGTGCGATGGCACTACGTTTGTTCAGTGATGGGAAAACGAAGACTCTCACGGCTTGATACGGATGTCAAACGTTCCTTTGACGCTGCGGTCAAAGGAACTTTGTGTTATTATTTTTTTGGTTCCACTGTACTTTATGCGAGGACGGAGCACCAGGCTCTGAAACGAAAAAAGGCGGATTGTTAATCTCCTTTCGTAAATTTTAACATGGAGGAGAGATGGAAGGCATTCTGGGGCTTAGTTTTAATACCTTTCGCGTTGGACGGAATTGTCCAGTTTTCGGTCAAGTTCTGGAATGGATGTCACTATAGAAATCAGCAAACTGATCACACCGGATTATGGTTCCGTGCTGGACTGGATGCTTTGAAGCCTTAACCTACAATTTATCACAGATCTTCTGCGGGTTCAATCGTTCCTTCCGCGGAGGGGGCGGGGAACCGATTTTCCGACAGCACAATTTAAGCTAACAGCACTGAACCGATGATGTACGCACTGACTTTCGAGAATTGATGTTTGGAAGGAGTACTTTACTGGATTCTGAAACAAACAGATAATTACGAAATGTTTGTTATGCTTCGTTGTTTAACATGGGCAAAAGCAGTGCATAATTGAGAGGACGATTCCCGCAACCACTTTAGTAGATTATATTTGTCCGCTCATGAACCTGATAGGCAGGCCATCACGGAGAAAAGATAGTTGTAACTTGGGGAAATAGCATAACAGAAGGTTTTCGCTGAAGTTTTATGTTTTCTTCCACTTTATGCTCCGTAAGAACAAATATCAACACACATTCAGAGAACGCTCGTTCTCTCACTTTCATTTTTTTATATGCGATCGTCATGCTTCTCTCTCTCTTTGCATAACTTTTGAATTACATCGTATCCTTTGAAGAACGTCAAGAATGCGAGAAGATTGGTTTGATTTCTTTGTTTTGTTACGGCACGCGTTTGTGTGCGTGTTCACCAAGAGCGGGTGGTTATGTTTGTTTTGTCTGCTCTTTCGTGTCGTTTATTGATGCTTTTTTTCCTTTCTTGTACCAACATAACTTTTCGCTTGTTTGCTATGCTAGCTAACACGTAGTGGTGGTTATTTTTCAACGTACCACGCATATCACTGTGTATGTGTATACGAACGCAAATATGTTGGAGAGGGAGAGATAGAGAGAGAGGATACGGTCTATATGAACACGTAAAAAACCACTTGTACAGTTCTCACCGAACGCTAATAAAATCGCCCTATTTAGCAATTGGAAAATTTGCTTTTAACTTTACTATAAAAAAACAGGACGAGTAAATTTATGTAAAGCCAACGAACAGCACTACAATCGACAGAAAGCAACAAATTCCCATCGAAAAGAATGGGACGCACGGTCTAGAACGGTGGGGGACAGTGGTGGTAAAGGGTCAGATTGAGGCCCTATTTTTCACAACACACACTCCGTATTGTTAATTAAAAAGTCATGCACCTTTTTTGCTTGCTTGTTTCGTTCACACTGCACTTTGACGCACTGGCACTGGTAATCCTGTGAAAGAGCTATAGCACGAAGTCCGTTTTAATGCTTCACAATTTCGACGCAATCAAAACACGATCAATTCTTCCGCTCACTGATATACACATCCAATGTAGCAGCATAAGTGGTCACCGTCGAAACTTCTGTATGGCATTTGCCACTCCCTGAAGCCAAGACCGAAGTTGTTGCTTCTGACACGATACAATCCCATCGCCCGTTACTAGCGGACTAGCACGGCTCGATATACACAATACACAGCTTGCGTTTGCACTTAGTATCCCCACCAGAAAGTGCAGCCACAGTCAAAGTGCATAGCAGCATTAGGTTCGCGGCCGCCATATTAGATATCGGTTGGCGATGAGATTCTTCACAACATTACACACATTTGTATCGCTTTCCACGACCGACTATCGGTTGTATTGCGTGCACTATAACTTCCGACGGTAGTATTATGCGGGAAGAAACCGTTCCGCTGTCGTTAATTTAGGAAAATAACTCGCAACATAACTCTACCTTCGTCACCGAGAGTGGTTGCCCTTTTTTCCGAGAGGCGAAATATGTTCTACATCTACAGCTACAAGCCGTACGTGCCGTTGTGCGTGTGGGTATGTGTAAGTGCTGAATGATGGGCTTGCTTGAAAATAGTTCGCTAGCGGTGAACTTTCTTCGCTGGCCGCTGACGGCTGGCTGCGGTGGTTGCGAACTGTACCGAAAAGTGATGACTTTTTTTGCCGAAGTGTACCGAAGTTTGACAGGGCAGTTTCGTTGGGTGTCGTGTGCGTGCGTGTGCTGCTACGGCAGAAGTGTAGCAAATGGTGTGTGTGGCGGTCGTCGTTCCAGGGCAGTGGTGAAATGAAATGATTTATAAAGTATTTATGGCCGTACAGAACAGGGCCAAAACCGGAATTGTGGCTGCAAAATCAAGTTCCTTGCTGGGCTGCTGCAGCATATAGTGAGAGTGGCACCGTGGTTTCGGTCTGAAGCAGTCGCGTCTCCCGCGAAAGGTTGGAAAAAATAGTGAAAAACGGGCTCACTCCCCCCCACCCTACCGCGATACAACCACCCTCTTTATCTGATCCAGCCCGGTGGAGAACGTAACGGTATGCGTACGCTAGAGCGCAAGTGGCGTGTGAGTGAGTGAGTGTGTGTAGGCGCAGCTCGGAATGATTGGCGTTCAGTTTTCGTCAATTCCATCCATCGGAGAGGCAAAAAGGCAACAGCAACAAAAAAAAAAAGGTCACCGTGCACAAAATCGCGCTGTGCGAGGCTCCACATAGTGCGTTTGCTGCTGGGCCACGAGAAAGCTCGCGGCACTGCGTGAATGGTGGCCATCGATAAGCGGCGGTTGGAAATCGTGGAAAAAGCGTGTGCAGTGTGGCGGTGTGCTGTGCGCGTATGCGTGTGACTACTACCTGTGCCAATAATCATAATAATAAAAAAGAAAACATTCGAGTGTAAAATTTACTACGGTCGAGACCACAAGTGGCGACGTGTACAAAAGTTGCGAGCACCGTCGGAAGCTTCGCTGTTGTCTCGCGGATGGAAAGAACGTGCCCCATGGACCACCGTGCTCCGCTTCTTCTTTTCACGCCATTCCGCGGAAAAGCAATGTGAAGAAGTGTTGTTGTGCTGGAAATTCGTGAAAGTGTGCAATAATAGGAATAGGGAGGAAAGCAGTAATAAAAAAAACTTGTGCACAAAGCCCGACAGTGAAATAGTTTGCCGAACCGAGCGCATTCTTTTCAGCCTGCTACGATTTTTCATACAAACGTACACCAAACATCCACACACATACACAGAGACACGGGCAGGCACATCCATATATTTGGTCCTCCCCTCTTCAATGGTACGCGAGGCCCGTTATCCGTGATATGTTCCCTGGGCGAATCTGCAGACTCCACTGACCCCCCATCGTCGCCGTGCTCTAGTCACCGAGAACACTTCAACGGAATCGCCATCGAACCATACGCTGGCCAATTTAAAAATCGTTCAGCGGAGGAACAAACAAAACGAGAGAAGAAGAAAAAAAACAACCAACACAACATACGACTAACGCAAATCAGCGCAATGCAGCAACAGTGTGATAAGTAAGTGTGTGGCATTTGCTATGGGGATTGAGGGAGCAGTATGGGGGGTCTCCCGGGTGGGGGGAGTAGTGCGTCGTCGGACGACCAAATTTCGACCTTGGTTTCGATTGAGGTGCTGTATGTTTTTTTTTTTGCCATATGCTTCGCATATACGCATACGCGAAGGGGGATTTGGGGAAGCAGCGTGGGGTTTATCAACATTGGTCTGCGTTGTACGCATATCGTATGGGTCCAGTGCCAGCTATGCCGTGATTACTGTTGCGTGCAGCATAAACATGCCCAACAATCAAAGGAAACTTTAGAGGAAGAGGTGTGCAAAAGAAAGCTCCACGAAGTTGTTGCTGGCACGATCGACCACCAAGAATCCCATCCGACATGGAAGGTGCCAGGTGAAATGGAAAAAAAGACACAAGCTACTAGATCAGTTTATTTTTCGAAGGAGATAACATGGAAGTGTGGATGCTTTAAAAAAAAAACACCATTTCCATTTTCTTGCTGTTATAATATCTTCGGAATTACACAATAATTAATTAGTGGGGACGCGCATTTAATCCCCACAATTTACGTTTCCATGCTCCTTTCGCTTCGTTTACAATTTGATTCGCTTTCCGCAAAGTAATTATATCCTCGTAACTTCATTCCCCTTCTTTCCTTTGTGTTGACAATGTACATCTTCTTTAGGAACTCAACTGCACCTGCATTATGCACTTGGCTCTAGTAGGTGTTGCACAATTTACGGGCACCGATGCAAACAAACACAATTTATTGTTGAAGCATTGATGTTAAGTGTTTTTATTTATTTTTAGCAAATTTTAACTGTGCAGAGTTCCTTGATACTCATATATCAGTCACAAAAAGCAACAAACTTTCATGATAAAGCATCATTCTTTCTTATTTATCAGTGTTCAGTATGCAAATCTAATGTCCAATATGTGTCGGAAGCATTTGTCCTTGACTTTCCCAGGATGCTACCAAACCTGCTGCTGTGCAGCCAATTAATGTCGAGTGTAATTGCCATCCGTTACAAACCCAATTACCTTCCCAATTCGATATTCGATTGGTCCGGCTTTCCCCCGATGTCGTCACATGTATCTTCCAAATCGCATCTGGGCGGTGTAATGGCATAATAAAGTTATATGACAGCGCTCTGCATTCATGAAACGGCACGAACTGTACACAGCGTCGAATGGAGTGTAGTTGCGATTTTATTCGAGTATTCATACGAAACTGACCTGCAATATCACGCAATCCACCACGCATCCATTCCACGGCTTTAGATATTCTGGGCTACACGAACGCGCTTTCGTGACGTCAGCAAGGTGAGATAGATGGAGCTTTCGTTGTGTTGTGGAATGTAATATGTTCGTTACAACAGATGTAATGAGTGAGAGCGAAAAAGAGAGATTGAGAGCGAAACAGTGTGCGAGAGAGCGCAAGATGGCGTGATGAAGTCCTTGTTCGGGATGATTCTTTACATCCGTCACCCGCCCGATGGGAATTACATTCGAAAATCTGGCTACTGTGATTGTTGCAGATTTTCCGTTCAGTCCGGTTTTGGTAGTCTACGCCTGCTGATGATCCTACGGCGACAGCAAGAGTACTTGAAGTGCCAGTGTGTTTGTGTGTATGGGCGAGCTTTTGAAGGATAATGATAATCGTAGGCATGCGCAGTTACCTTTCACATTTCTTGTTACTGCTTGTGGTGAGTTTTTTTGTGTGTTAGTGTTCCTACTTCTTTTTACTCCTATTTTTGGGAAGGCTTGATTTCGAGCAGGAAGTTTTTAGCACAGAAACCCATCGAACCCATTAGAAAGGGAGGCAAGTAAACGTAAATCCTGACCGACAACCGGCACACTGTTGGCGGAGAGAATGAGTGAGAGAGAGAGAGGGAGTTCGCTTCTATATTTATCCCATGCTCGAGTCCGGGACCAGGCGTCTCCATTCGTGCGGATTTCGTGCTGGTGCATACATTTCCTTCCCTGGACCAACCGAAGACCAAAGTTTGCACAGATAAAAAAATATTGGCTAAATGTCAAAGTACCAACGGGGGACAAATGGTTGCAGTCTGTTCGGTTGATGCAGAACAACACCACAGAGAGAGAGAGAGAGAGCCGTTCAGTTGTCGCAGCTTCGCACAGTGAAGTTTGTTTTAGCGGTGGTGGCGTTGTTAATAGGATGTAAAACAAGGTCTCCTGCCTTTTTTTGATTGGTATGTGATGTGCAATAACAATTTGGTGGTTTTATTTTTATTGGGTGCGATAATGAAATGGTTTTTTGTGTTTTACGTGCATGAGGTTTCATGTTTCAGCCTCATTTGCACTCCCGTTTAGGCTGAGATAGATGCGAACAAATGGGTGACCGCTCTTACCATGCTCTGCTGCCTGTTGTGAAATGGACGCGAGTGGAGAGGTGGGGGGGGGGGGAGGCTGCAGCATCCATCTACCAGGGCTGACCTTGAATTAGTAAAACGGTATCATAGGCCATAAGCTAATCACGTTTGTTACTGACAGACACGCAACTGGATTGTCACTGGGATGAAAAAGAGAGAGAGAGAGAGCATATGGTAAAATATATTGTAACTGAGTGGCCACATGTGAGCTTTTTTCATGATGATCGAATTATATACGATAATTATCCAAAATAATGGTTTTTATTGTTGACAATATTCCTATGAGTGCTTGTGCTTAAGTTAAGAACATAAATAATATGTCTTTTACGTTATTGTACAAAAAAGAACCTGTTGTAACTCAATATGGTATATTGCTATAATGGAAAATTAAATTGTCCATTACCTTTCTGTTTTGTCTCGCACCCTCGAGTTGCAATATCCATGTCCAGTAAAAACCCTTCTTCTAAACCCGTGGAATGCGAAACAAACGCGTGTGCGTAATTTGACACTGGCGCAGGTAAATTGCAAGAATGTGCCACAGTAATTGATGCACGTTCCGGCAGGTGTTTTGCTTGCCACGGTGAAATGAGTTCACCGCTAAAAGCGGTGAGGAGGATGATTAACATGCGCAACAGAGGGGGGAATTCGCCACCGTGACAAGTAGTTTTGTTACAAGCGCTATTGTTTTAATACAAAAAATGATGAGCTGTTTCTTAATGGATTCTCTATTTCTTGAGTACTTTACGAAATGTTATTACATTTACTGGTTCTTATTTCTTGTTGCAAATAGAATCGACATAAAATATAATTCTATATTTCGTTTTTAAAAACGAAGAACATAATGTTCTTTTTGGGAGGAAAAAGGTTAAATCCTCTTCTGTAAGCATCGTTAGACATTTGTACAGTTTTGAAACACAATTAATCGGTAAAGCTTGGGGGATTTCTTGTAGCCTTTTCTCCTTCACTCCGAGAGGGTAAAACGATCATAGCTACGTTCCGGCTGGTAGCTCACATCCCCACCGTTGTGAGCTATTGGGGCTCAAGCTTTCCGCTTTACTGCAACGCTTCACGTGACGCTCGCTTCGTTTTTGAAGAGATAGACACGATCACGAAGGCATGTCGGATGGGGTGCGTACGACGGCGGTTCTATTCGTTTCATTCAATTCATCCGACAGAGCTAGTTCATTATAATGAAATGTAAATATCTTTTTATCTTGGTAAGAATGGCTTTAATCAATTTTATTTTCTTGAATTTCTTCATGTTCATTTTCTTTTGACTATTGAAAAACAGTTTTAATACCTATAAATTAACGTTGGTATAATTTTGAACAGCTTTCGAATCGAAATAAACAATACCACACTATATTATGTAATGCTAAACGTACAGCCGGCGATCATATTGTGGATAGACGAGAGTAATGGAGAACATTATAGGCAACACCAACCCTTGCTTACCATGAGGCGTCTCTCTTTTTCTCTCTCTCTCTCTCTCTTTTTCTCGAGCTTTGGTGAGGTTCAACTACCTCATCGTCATGTTTTCTGTGGAACGCGAATCATGCTTGCAATGGCCTCATTCAAAGTGGTACGGAATGCAGCACACACACACTTTGCGTTAGTGTGCGAGCCGCGACGATGTGGACGGCAAGGGGAATGGTGGGCCGCACGATTGTTTGTATTTGCGATCGCGATCGCCGTTTGTATTACGTGTGTGTGAGCTAAGCTTTCGTGCACACCTAAAGCTCTCCCGGGTAAAATGGGACGCTCGCCTCGAAACGGATGAATGTTGTTGGGTAAAATAAAGATTGGAATTTGATTAGTTCTACACTGCTTAAAGCTGTTAGGCATATTACGTAAAATTGGGCCACAAACCATACCTATTACAGTAATTTAAATTTTTTATGTAAATACTAGGTTTTTGAGTGGTGAGTTTTGTGGGAAATTTTGTGATCCAATAATTGAGCCATTGGGAATTGATTAAGCTACATTAAATTATTTTAGGAATGGATAATTACATTTAATAATATAAACATGAATTATTTAACCAAACTGGACTAGATAGGTTTTAATATGAAGTAAACTAGACAAGAAATATGAACAATTAGTGAAATGAACTATCGAATAAAATGTGTAATCTGTCAATACCTAGACAAAGGAATAAACATTAGGAAACGGGGGTAAATTTATCCCCATACTTCTAAATGAGCACACCTATCTGCGATCGGTTGTCCGTAGAGTTGTGTCAACAGAATCTGAATCGTGTAACTGATGCGGTTCTTGGGGAAGAACTGGCGAACTGCGTTCATAAAAAGAGTGAACGGTTCTTTTTATAAAAGGTCTAAAATCTATTTTGGGTTTAATTTGATATGATAAAAATTCTTTTAATGAAAAGTTTTTTAACACTGAAAATAAACTGAACTAGTTCTCTCTAAGAAGAGTCGCTTTATCTTTATAAAAAAGATAAAGAACTAAATCAGTTCATTCAAAAAATCGTCCGTTCTTTTTGCCGTATAAAAACGAGAAAGAACTGTATTAGTTCGTTCAATGGTTTTTGCTCACGAATTAATGCATATGAAGAGGGAGTTCATCTCATTAAACACGAACGTTCCGCAATGAAGTTTGTTGTCAGAAAATTCGTCATTTCTGCGGACGTGTCAGGCACATAAGAGCCGTGCCTAAGCCCGAAATTCGGTTTCGGGAGTTTCCAGTGATGTACTTTAACGCATGACACAAGGATACTGATTGCTTCAAGAGCAAGAAAAAAATATAAAAAACTAGATAAAATCCATTTAATTAAAAGCGCAGGAAACAACCATTAAAATGAAAAAGTCTCAAATTAACAGACATTCAGGCAAAACTAATTTAAGTAGAAGTGTAACTCAAGCTGACTAATATTAGTATAATAGCTGTATAATATCAGCAATTAACAATAATAGAGAAACAGAAATAATGAAATATTCGCGAATACACTTTATGATCAAACTGATCGTTAAGCAAAGAAGAAGGTTCTTCGTGATTTTGAATCGTGACGTGAAAGGATATTCAAAAGAAAATTGTTGATCGTTTTTCCTCTGATATTAAAAGCTTTTCCTATATTCATTATGTCTTTAAATGTTAGCTTCAAGAAATAGGATTAATAATATAGGCAATTTATTGGAAAACATGATCCAAACGTTCCGATCGCTTTAATTAGTAATGGTGCGTTAGATGTGCTGTTTGATGAATAGATTCGATCGCGGCCGACATAAAAAAGGCTCCCTCCCCCAAAAAGATCAATGATCGTTGCCTTCCCGTCCCTGAGACGATCCGAAGTGGGGCCCGTTCAACAAAACGTTACTGTTATGTCCCACAGACGCTGGTGAATGTCCGCGCAGAAGAACTTACGGCCGCACCGTACAAAAATTCCGTGTCAAATCCGAACGATTTGTTTTAGTGTTTCGTGTGTTTCGGTTCCGTTGCACTGCGCTCCAACGCCAACCTTCTCCCTCCCCACCGCAAACCGCCCGGCCAATGCACTCGCACTGTTGTATGCAACCTTGCTTTCGCAGGCTTTTCGGAGTGGCGGCTTGCTGCTGCGCGGTGATGCCATTTTGATGTATCTGACGCAGAGGAACGCCTGGTGGTGGTGTGTGCATTCGGATTTGCCGTGGAGAGGGAACCGGGGCAAGGCTTTGCGTAATAGTTTATTGAACCGAAACCGTTTGTTTTTAGTGCCCTTTTGCTTTGTGTGCTTTTGGGGTTGGTTGGTTGGCGTTCCACGAACACATACATATCGGCACCAAGCCGGCAAACGATCTTCGAACCATTGGGACTTGACCATTGCTTGTTCGTGATGTTTGTAAAGTGCGAAACCTTTCCCTACCTCTGTTGGGATGTCTTTTCAACGATGGGAAACAAACGGTCAAAGTTTGAAATGGGTATAACGTTATTGGTAGTGGTTGTTGTATGCCAGATTTGTATTGGTTTTCATCGTCACTAGTTGTTGGGGTTTTTAATGTTGAGTCGCAATTTTATTACAGCCTTCACCGCTAGAAGTGGGCTAAGCTTTTAAAATGGTGTTTCGCTGTTATGCGGTGTCTTACATTCGTTTTACTGTAGATATAGGACAAGCCACGATTAATCAATGATCTAAGAAATACATTTTATTGTTTTTATTTTAGGTTCCCAATAATTCTGAAAGCGTCGGTGCCCTACTTAGCCGTGTTTGTACGAGCTCTAAAAGAAAAACAACAGCACAGACATTACCTGCGACTGAAAAAAAAAACACCTTAAAAGGTTACAAAAACAGTGGAATTTTGCGTCTTCCTCTGGCGACCTGCTTGATCTTAGATATTCTTGCTGACCTTAAAGCATCTGCCGCATCAGTAATAAGACGGTGTTAAAACTTCTCAGAACTTGAAGAATGGCGGCGGCGGCGGCGGCATGACAAGGCGTATAAATTGCGTCTTTCCATAATATTTGCCTGCCAGTAAAAATTCGTATGAATATTAATGGATCGCGTGCAGACTGACAGAAGGGGGCAAAACGCAATGCTCTGAAAGTGCGTGTTTGTATTGGTTGGAATTTGTTTTGATTTTTGGCACCTTCCATTCACTAGCCGTGTATATGTGTGTGAAAAAGCTTCTTTTCCTCCCCGATTGGCCAAATTGCGTCGAAGAAGCTGTATGTTCTGGGAAGAAATAGAGGAAAACAAACTTCCAAATAGATTAAGCCAACGAGGGGAGTACGTAGGAGTTGGGGAAGCAAAGGTAGTCGGAGGGAAGGGTTGATGTTGTTAAGTATTGCAGCATCGCGATCGTGTAACGGTATCCGTCTGTGTCTGTGCCGTCAAGCCCTCCAGTTCACATGGGCGGTGGGGGGTTTTGGCTTATAATAATTTCGACCAAGCGCAATGGTATTCTGGTAGTTGGCCTTCAACCCATCGTTGCATGGTTCTATGGGAAAGCGACATCCAAACGTCGGCGAGATAGTTCGCCGCGTGCAAGAGAAATGTGAAGCGAGATGATGAATTAATAAAACCCAACGGCATCGGAAGAAATTGTTTATTGCAGTCCCGAACTGCTGGCCCGATCCCACGGGCCATCTAAAACGGTGCTTAAGCTCATTCATGAAGATTGGGATGCGGTCCATGCACGAGATCGTTGGTTGTGAACCGGTAGCGGCGTTGGGAAAAATGAATAATTTGTGACTTTTAAATAGGTTCATTCATTAGGGTTTGAATAGGGCGAAATTGTTAAGCTTTGATTGGCGTCTGGCGTGGATTTGGAAAGCAAACGATATGATACTAATGATGAACTTATTCTTTCTTGTGATAAGCTTATATCTAAATGTATCTAAACGATATCTTTAATAGGGAGAATAGTATTTTGCTTTGTTTGTTGTGTATCCAGCGCTAGAACCGCTTTGCGGTGTTTGTCTGTTGCAGAAGTTCACTAAACCACTTGACGGAACACTCTCTACCTTAGTTTGGGATTATCAATTCTCCTCTGTGCATGTGGCAATCCTAAAAGGACTTTATGGATTGGGTCGTCCATTCCACATTCGCATGACATGTCTAGCCCATCGGAGCCAAGAAAGTCTAGAAAGCGCCGTTATAGCAGCTCCTCCATTGTTCTGCCACACATACGAGGACAAAAAAACCTTATGAGCTTTTTCCTCCTACATTGATTTCAGGGTTTCCTCAGCTTTCAACGAATGAGAATCCGAGAATTACAAAGGTTCTATGTAATTCTAGCTTTGAGCGTTACGACAAGATGAAATTTTGGATGATTTCTAAGATGCCACGTCTCTAGACGACTTCTGAGTGTAACAGGATTGGTTTTTGCAGGGACGATGATAGTGAGTGCCTAATTAAACTCAAACCCAAAATATTCCGCATCTGATTGAACCTCTGGTAGACATCTGCTACTTCGGAGAGCTGAAAACCAATTTTGTCTATATCATCAGCTTATGTCAAGAAGTGGAATGACTTCTAGAAGATGGGTTCCCGAAGATTCCGAAGGTACAACGATCGTTGAGTCTATTATCATCTGGGGCTTCATATTTAAACTATTGAAAATTGTGTTTAGATTTTAATACTGAAAATGCAGATGTTTGTTTTTTCAATTTTACACTAGAAGAGAGAGAGATGTCTAAAATTCGTTTTTTTGCTTGTTTTTCTTTCAGGTGCTAAAACAAATAAAAATAAAACACACCACCGAGTTACGAAAATCAGCAAACGAAAGGATCACTGGATTGTTGTGCCGTGCAGGGGCTGGGACATACATATGATCAGCAAACCAAATGAAGTAAACCTTAGCGGACCCTAGAGCATTGGCTGCTATCTGCCATCCAGTACGGTCACCATTTCATACATTAAGGAAAAGCGAAAATCTGTGATATCTCCCACTTCTGGGATCACCCTCCCTTTGGACACGAGTGTTTTGGGACCGACGTGGTGTGCCTCCGGGCGTTAAAACTCCGTCCTTAGTGGTAAGTCCATCTTCTTATTTAAAACAAAAGGAACAATATATTAACTGCTTTTTATCGTGTTTTACTTACCAGGGTGTAAAGGTGCTTCATCTCCCTGCCAACAAAACTTAAGTTTAGGTTTGCTCCTTTATGTTAACGAAACCGCGTTGGAGAGAAGTAACGGTACGATCACAAGTGAAACCCCATCTGTGGATCGTCGCCGTGTCGTACCTGCCACCTGTCGTTGAAGTGTATTGGCAAGCATCCGTCAAAGGACGTGTGTTGTGTGCATCGTGTTTCCGGGTGGCATCAGCAACTGAGCAAGGAAACACCAACACCAGATAATAATTTACTATACACACGCACACGAATCCAATCGCAAGTACAATAAAAAGGGGAAACAAATGAACTACTAAATAAAAGAAACAAACTAAAAACGACACGAAAGCGGTAGGAAAAGAGGAACAAACGTGAATCTATTCGGTTCGCTTGTGTCACATCTTCCATGTTGCGAAATTTGCTGAAATACTCCACATTACAATCAACCAGTGTGAACGTGCGTAGATTTTTAGTGCAATACGATCTGATCGTACACCATCATTAGTACCAAAATCGGGATCATTGAAGCCATGGAGAGTATCCGCGTTAGGGATAATTTTCGCATTTAGCAAAAAAGAAATCTCACATAGGTGTCAGTTCACCGGATCGTATCCTGTAAGTGTTTATGCGTGAGTGTAAGTGTGCGTACTGGTGTATTTGAGCAATAGTGTGTGGGAAAACAAAAACAGCTACAAAGCTATGCTTTATTTACCGAGTGATGTAGTACCGTGGTGCAATTGAATGTGAGCACCCGTTGGAAGATTTTGCGTGCAAAGCAACGTAGCTTTAATGTAAAATTCCGCGTTTCACCCCGATAAGTGTGATAAGTGATTTGTCGCTCGAAAGTGTGTTAAGCGCGCAGTGCCGAAAACAACTGAATCGTGTTTGCTCCACCGAACAAGAGAACAAGGCTGCTTTCGGACCACGTAAAAGACACGTCGGATAGTTCTCGGTCGGTGATTTCACGCTACGACAAGAAGGTGTAATATAACACGTCCTAGACATATCCATCCCCCTGATTCTAAGCTTCAGCGCTGCAGTGTTAGCGGGGGAAAAAAGAAATCGTTGAAGGATAAATTGTGCATGTATGTTCCACTGCAAACATTCCCAAATCGTAACAGTATTTCACGTGGGACAAACACAAAGCACAAAGTGTTGTAGAGGGCTGTCCTTAAAGGACCACTATTCAGATGCACAAAATCGCTAAACATTTGCAAAGGACCAAGTACGAGTAGCAAAATTCGGTGGCATTTTCAATGCGCCTACAGCAGCAAACAACATTATTACTCAACCGAACGAACAGAAGTCTGAGTTATTAGCGTTCTACGTTGTAAAGTGAGAGTGAAAGCTAAACTAAAGTCGAATGACATTTATGCCCAGTGAACATTAGAAAATTGTAAAAGTGAAAACATATAATAAACCCCAAATTAACGAAAGCCATACGTCCCGCGCCAAAAGAAAGTTGAAGAAAAAAAAACTCACACGAAGGACAACCACGAACAAACGTTACAGCCCGTTACTATATGAGATGTGATTTTCTTAATTACCTGACTAACCGTTAACGTGTTAGCAATTAATTTTAAAAGTATTTGTACGAACCTTAACGGCGTGCAATACAGAGGCGTGGAATTCTTCTCTCGGAAGAAGCGCGTGCCCCCCCAAAAACGCTCTGATAGGTACGATCGGGTTCATCCAGACGTTTGGACGAACCAAAACTACATTTTGCACAAATTGGAACGGTTTGCGGCTTGGAACGATACAACGGACACAATGATCAATACGGACCAAACCGGAAAACACGAACATAAGCTATACCACACGAACGATCATACAACGATGCAGAGGAAAATGGATCGTTACGATCAGTACACACCGTTTGACGAATTGGTTCGTTTGACAGAACGAATGCGTCAACTGGAGGCTCAAGGATGGGTCGGTTCCGGCCGACTGTGCGGAGGTGGCGAAAGTTCCCTGAACGGAGGAGCATGGGGATCACCACCTGGAGTTGGTGCTAACGCAGTTGGGGCTGGTGTATCCGGCTGGAGTGCGTCATCCGTAGGCAGCTCGCAACAGGGACAACAGTCGTGGAACAGTGGACAAGCGAGTATGCCACCACCGGTTGGTCCACCGGGCAGTGGACCGCGTCAGGAGCTGTTGGGGAAAGCGACCGGTGGTAATGGTGGATCGGCGATGGTTGTTGTTGGAGGTAATGCTAGTAGCGGACAGAGTGGTACCGGCGGATGGAATCAGGTGGTCAATCCGAACAAACCGTCCACATCACAAGCTATGGTTGGACAGCAGCAGCAGCAGCAGCAACAGGTACAAGGTTCCAATCAGCAAAGTTCCGGTCCGAGCTCTAATCTGCCGCAGCCGGGCAATGTAAATCCACAATCTGCTGGAGCTGCAGGTGGAGTAGCGGGTGGTAGTGGTGGTGTTGCAGCTGCCATAGCTGCTGGAAGCGGTGTTGGAGGTGCTGCTGCAGGTAGTGGCATGGCCACAACATCGTCCGCCAAGCTGGAACATCTCAACTCGATGCGTGAGGCCCTGTTCGCACAAGATGGTTGGGGTTGTCAGCACGTCAATCAGGACACGCAGTGGGATGTGCCGATATCGCCGGAACCCGCTACCAAACCGGACCCTTCCCTGAAGGCTACGGTCAACAATGGTACCGAGCTGTGGGAAACAAATCTGCGCAACGGTGGACAACCCCCGGTGCAGGCACCTTCGCAGAAAACTCCCTGGGGTCCGCAAAGCCATCACGGAGGAACTTGGGGAGTGGATGACGAGAGCAGCGGTGAGGCTAGCAACGTATGGACGGGAGCTCCGGGTGCTCCCGGAGGAGGCGGTAGCATTGTTGCTAGTGCGCTGGCCGGTACGGCTGGACCGCCGCCAGTCGGCGGAAATCCTGCTGCACTCGTCGGAGGCCAAGTGGGAGCTGGTGGTGGCTGGCAGCAGGGTGCAACAGGTGGGGCAGGTGGAGGTGCAGGAGGACCTGTTGGCGGTGGAAATGGTATGTGGCAAACTGGCGCAGGTCTTCCCGGTGCCGCTGGAATTGCTCCACCGAAAAAGAATGACAACGACTGGAGCAGCGGAGCAGGTGTCGGTATTGGAGCGGGAGGAGGTGGAAACGGTGGTTGGGGTGATACACGTGGAAATGTCGGTGCAGGTTCGGTTGGTGGAACTGGCCCAAACACGGGTGTTCCACCGCATCTTGCTTCCCAACTCGATGGATTGCCAAACGTTGACATCCGGAGCATGCGACCGCCTGGTGCTGGTGGTATCGATCAGAGCCGTGAATTCCGGGGTGATCCTCGGGGTATTTCTGGTCGTCTGAGCGGTTCAACTTCCGGGATGCTGGAGCATTACCCGATGGGAAAAATGCCACCACCGGGCGCTATGTCGTCGGCCGGTTCCACAGTCGGTGCGGGTAACAATCAGTGGCCATTGGGTGCCAGTGGAGGCCCGGTTGGTGGAGGTGTTCCATCAAATATGCCACCAACTAATAAACCGGTTACTGGCGGTTGGGATGACAACTCACCGCCGACCGTACGACGCAATCCCAACATCGATGATGGTACCGCGCTGTGGGCAGCTGGAGGACCGGGAGGTGGTGGTGGTGGTCGGTCATCTGGTGTACCCGATAGTCAGATAGTAGGACGCAATGGGCGTAATGGTCCGTTGAGCGGATTGAACGCTGGTCCTATTGGTGGTGGCGGTCCCTCGACTGGTCCCGGTGGGTTGGGTGGTGGTCCGAGAATGGTCGGTTCCGGACCGGGTGGAAACCCTCCGAAGGCCGACAACAGCAACATGTGGATGGGCGGACATGGAGCGGGCGGCGGAGCTGGAGCTTCCCGCAATGGATCGTGGGATGATCCTTCGATCGGGGGATCCGGTGGGAATAACTGGGACGATAAACCGGCTGGTGGAACAAGCGGACCACTTGGTGGAGGTGCTTCGTGGATGGATGGAGCCGCACCTGGCGGAGGTATTCCCGGAACAGGCAATCAGTCGTGGAATGCTAACAAAAAACCACTTGGTGGTGGTGCTGGTGGCGGTGGTGGCGTTTGGCCGGATGCATCGTCTGCTGCTGATCTGATGGGTAACGATTGGAACGTTGGTGGTCCGGGTGTTGGTGGAGGCAAGATGACGAACAAACCTCCACACGGACCGCTGGAAATCATTCGCAGCAGCAAACAGTATCGCATCCTTTGCGAGATGGGTTACAAGAAGGAGGATGTTGAGTTTGCCTTGCGTGCTGCCAATATGGTGCTTGAGGAAGCTGTCGACTTGCTGCAACGTAATGGATCGCTGCCGAATGTAGCCGGCATGGGTAACGCGTCGTCTGGAGGCGATTGGAGAAGAGATGACGCACATGCCCAGCTGGGTGGAGGCGGTGGCACAGGAGGTGGTAATGTTGGTGGTGGTAACGGTGTGTTTGAACCACCATTCGGAAATCGTTATTTGGGAGGCGGTGCTGGAGGAGGTGGCAATGGTGGAGGTGGCAGTGGACACTCTTTGCATTTCCAGCAGGTAAGTTAACGAATGTGCTCACCTGGTTTTGCATGATCTAAGGAACTTTTCTTCCGCACAGGGTAATCAGAATGGCATGCCTGGCAGCGGCGGTGCTGGTGGCATAGGAGCAGGTGGAAATCCAAATTTGTCCGCCTTGCATGGTCTGTCGTCCAAGTCGCTGGGCAGCTATCTGAATCAGGCTCCACCACCGATGGGAGGATTGGGAGGACAGGGTAACTCCATGGCTCCGTTCAACCAGGGTGGTGGAGCTGGTGGAAGTAATGCTGTCGGTGGTGGTGGCGGGGCTGGACAAAACTCGGTACAACCGACCACGCAACTACGGTCGCTTGTTCAGCAGATCCAGATGGCCGTGCAGACCGGTTATCTTAACCCGCAGATTCTTAATCAACCACTCGCTCCACAAACGTTCTTGCTGTTGAATCAACTGTTGAGCAGCATTAAGGTACACAGGACACTTTTCATTTATGAGCTGAAGAGTTTCTAATGATATTTTTATCCGTTTTCAGCAATTGCAAGTGACCCAGAGCAACTTACAGCGTGGTGGTGGTGCCGGATCCAACAATCAAATAGCGATGATATCCAAGATCAAACAGCAGATTGCAAGTTTGCAGAACCAAATTGCCACTCAGCAAACGCTGTACGTGAAGCAGCAGCAACAGCAACAGCAACAACAGCAACAGCAGCAGCAACAACAACAGCAGCAGCAGCAGCAGCATCCACATCAACAACAACAGCACCAGCAACATCAGCAGCAGCAGCAGCAACAACACCAGCAACACCAGCAACAACATCATCAGCATTCGTCCGTTGGTAATCCATCGTCCCATCTGGGCGGTGGCCATCTTGGTGGCAATTTCCATCGCAATGATCCCAACGATCTGAGCGCACTGCAGAACAGTCTGTCGGAGATGACGCTGGGCAAGGAGCACAATGGTCCGTACTTGTCAGGACCACCTGGAACTGGTGGAGGCACTGGAACGGGTGGTGCCGGTCCCACCAGTCAGCAGTCGCGCTTGAATCAGTGGAAGCTACCGTCAATGATGGATAAGGATAATAATCACGATTTAACGGACTTTTCGCGCGCTCCCGGATCAACGGCCAAATCGGTCGGGCTCGGTGGTAACGGCGGAGGAGGAGGTGCCGGCGGAATGGGTGGGCTTGGTGGATTACAAAGCGAAAGCACCTGGTCATCGGGACGCGCGGGCATGACGGATGGCTGGCCAGACAATGCATCCTCCGATCTTACGAGCAAAGATTGGCCCTCAAATCAAGATTCGTTCTCTGATCTAGTACCGGAGTTTGAACCCGGAAAACCATGGAAGGTAAGAATGCAAAGCGGGGGGTATTTTACTAACTGAGCTAGTTTGTTTCATTTGGCGCTTTTTGATACGTTTTCCAGGGCACCCAGATGAAGATCGAGGAAGATCCCACCATTACGCCGGGTAGTATTGCCCGCAGCCCGATCGCATCGATTTCGGTCGGTTCTGCTAAGGATTCGGAGCTTTTTGCGTCCAGCAGTAAACCATCGCCGACAGATTCGATTAGCCTTTCCTCGTCCACCTGGAGCTTCAATGCGAGTAGTAACAACTATTCATCTTCGACCAGTGCTGGTGGTATGGGTAAACTCGGAGGTGCGTCGAAGAACACGTGGTCCGATAGTGGTGTTACTGGGGCGGCATCTGACGTCTGGGGTGCCGGACTCAGCGGTAGTTCCGGGGGGCCTGCTGCCAACAGTGCGTCGAAAACTCCACGAGGACCTCCCCCAGGGCTGTCCTCAGGAAAGGCAGCTGGTGGAGGAAGTGTGGGTGCAGGTGGAGGTCCGGGCAGTAATGGATGGATTCAAAGAGCGGGTCACGGCCAGGGAGGAAATTGGTCGGGCGGTGGTGGAGCATCCGGGACCTGGTACTCGACCTGGTTGTTGCTGAAAAATCTTACCGCACAGGTCAGTAAGCAGAGAAAACCATCCTTGTTAATAATACGAATAAGTGCTAAACACGTTTGTTGATTTCTTTCAGATTGATGGATCCACCCTGCGCACACTGTGCATGCAGCATGGTCCGCTGCAAAACTTCCATCTGTATCTTAATCACGGAATCGCTTTGTGCAAATACTTGACCCGTGAGGAAGCGAACAAAGCACAGCTGGCACTGAACAACTGTGTGCTCGGCAATACGACCATCTGTGCCGAATCGCCTACCGACGGCGAGGTACAGACGATCTTGCAACATTTGGGACTGCCGGGACAGAATGGTGGAAATGTTGGTGGAAGCTCCTCTGGTGGTGGAGGTCAAAACACAGCCACAGGCACTGGCGGTATTGGCAATACAAACATGGCACAAACTTGGCGTTCAAATGGCCCAATTACTGGACGTGTCACTGGTAAGCGGTTGGGGGGGGAAAACATACAAAGAGGAACTTCGATTTTGAAACAATACGATACATTCACAGATACCTGGGGCCCGTCGTGGTCTTCTTCCGGAGGAGGCAGTAATCTGTGGACCCCGCTCGACGGTCCGACTGAAAGGGGAACTCCATCGAATTTGAACTCATTCCTTCCGGAGAATTTACTCGTTGGCGAGCTTAATTGAACTGTGACCAGCAACACCAGCAATAGGGAGAACTATGGTTGGAAAATGATTCCACCACTTTCGTCAAGCGCGTCCCCCGCGAATTCGGTACGGAAGTAGTGGTAAGTTTTTAAATGCAAAGTTTTATGCGGAACAATCCAGAACAGCGTACCCTAGAGTGGGGGGGGATCGATCTTCATCCCCGTTGGATGCCGTGTGACGGGGAGTTAATTTTAACTTTGTAACGTAAAGTATTGTGATGCGCTATAAAGCGCCACTCAAGAGAGAGAGAGGGAGAGAGGAAAAACGGGTGGTTGTACACAACACTACACAATCCTCGGTGTGTACTAATGTGAGGGGTGCGCCGTAATGTTATGGAACATGACTAGTTTATACCGTCGCACCATAATCGAACGCTTAGACCAATCAGTGAGTGTTATTCCCGTTACAGACAAAATGGTACAAAATGGTTTTGTTGATTAATTTTTAATTTTCACACCGCTTTTTATGTAATGCAAATGTGGAATGCTTTTTGAAGTAAACGAAGATAGTAGTTGAGAGTGAGTGCGCGCAGGGTGATACCAATGGGCTACAGCATCTGTTGTATCTATGTACATCTATGGACAGAGGAAGGAGGTTAAAAAGAAAAACCTATCACGAAGTGCGCTCTGTAGAGCATTCAACTATATATATATTATATGCGATACAACAAATACTTTAGAATTCGAAATCATCACAAAAATCTGCATGGGGGTGATAAAGACAGAACTATGATTGAAAAAACAAAACAATGCAACAATATTAATGATCGTTTGAGATGTAAAACAACCTACCTAAGTAGTAACGAATATATACCGTGCGTTTCAGGTACATATAATACATATGATATGACGTATACTTTAAGGCAACATATGAACCTGTTAGTTTACACCGGAAGAAAACAGATATACTACTAAGGGCGAAATTAATACAAATCTTACTACACTTTCCACGCATGGCGGTAGCGAAACAAAGCGAACGATGCGGTGAATACATTGTAAGTTTTCCACGATTTTTCTGTTTTCGTCTAAAACTATTTATTTGTTACTGTTTTAGTTTCATTATTTAGTTAATTTTATGCTCACCCAAGTGGGGTTGGAGCTAAGTGATTGATGTTAAATTAATTGTTGACTAACCGACACCCGCTCTACTGAGGTGTGGTGAGAATTGATATACGAAAACGCTTATGTTTGTGGTAGAGAATACTTCCCTTCCCTTCTCCTTTCATCCTTCCTTCCCCCACGACAGCTAACATTGTATAATGTGCATTTACTACGGTAGTGAGGATAGTGAAACAGGGAACAAATCTATACCATTATTGGAAGATCACTAAATTTGAACCACCTCGTTCCAGTTCGTTCAGAGGGCTGATAAAAAAAACCAAACCGTAAACGTAAAAGATAAAAGTTCGATAAGCTTACAACCAGAAATTGAAACAAAACAAACAAACATAACACTAACACCGGAGTCAAATGATCTCATGCTAAGGGAGGGCTTCCGTTTTATAAACCAGCGATCCGTTTGGTCATTATGGTTATCGATGCCACACAGACATGGCCCAACAGTCAACACATGATTCAGATTTCCATCATTGTATTCTAAAATGTTCATTCTGTCGAATGTAAAGCCATTACGAATACGTCCACTTTGTTCGTATTATGTTCCTGTTCGATTATAAGACACAGCGGAATGGAATGGATGGGCTTGGAATCAACAAAACAAAACAACAAAAATGGGACCGCGAGATGCACGCTGTTACCGAATCAAATAGCTATCTGCCATTGGTAGTGTATATCAGATGCAGTGAGAGTGTACTTGAACGTTGGGGAAAGGTTGTGATTTTCTAAAACCCAGGCTTACGAGCAATGAATGTAGTAGAAATGATGATTATACACTCAGACCTAGGTTTTACCTTCCACACACTACTCACCAACGTATTGAAGTGTCCAGTGCACTGCAAACTATTATCAACGTACTTTCAATACGCTTTATTTGAAGTTACACGAATGAGATATTCCGTAAACCTAGAATCGTACTGAACTTTGAGATAATCTACTATAGCTATCGCCTTCCTAAGTTTGCAAACGTAACCGGGTAGTAAACATGCATAGATGATTGTGTTAAATTAAATAGCCTTACTGGAGTTCCTAAACTCTTGACTTTAGTTGATCGTTTCGAACACTTTTTCTATCACATTCCAATTGTAATGGACATGATATTTTTCTATCCTTAAGAGCTTGGTTTAAGTGAGATGATTTTTGCCCATGTTGTATGTGATTGAGCTAATCGTAACACGCACACACATAGGTTTTTTCATCACGATGGGAAACAAAACTACACCTCCAAACGCACATCGGAAAAATGTTTCGATCAACGTAATGCTTTACGACGTTCTGTTCGCTAAGGGAATGTAGTACGTACACGCACAGGCGGGATTATTGGCACAAGCACAACTAAATAATGGTGCAAAGAGTTAAATGTTCACTCATCACTACTACTACTACTACTATCACTACTACTGTCGTGCATAAGTAATCTAAAGCAATATTTCATGTTAGCAAATAGGTAAGAAACGCAGTACCGAAAAGAGCACCACCTAAAATGACTATAATTATTCTGTTTTTCTTATGGTAAACTTTCCACTCTTGTGCAAAAGTGTAACACGTGCAAGGCTAGATGTAAGCGTGTATATTTTTTTTTTAATCGATCCATCGTCAAATGCTTGTTGTTGCTGTCGTTTTCCGCAAATGCAAAAGAATCCGAAGCTATTGAAGGATATTGGCCAAACATGTGATAACAAAATTAAAGAATGGTTGCAAACCAAAACACTCAAATAGCTTTCATCGTATGAATGAAGTAATAGGCAGACAGTGCAGAAACAGAAATATGGAAGAAAGGATTATTTACTAAGCAAACATAATAATCGGCGTGGATTACTGATGAATTCCAGATGGGATGCGCAAATGGTGGTGTAACGATTTGTATTATTGTATGTGTCTTTCGTGTTTACCTCTTGGGTGAGAACTGCAGAACAACTAGCAACTTATTTTGGATTGTTTTCATTGCGTCTATACTTATATTGTCCTGTGACAACCAGCCAAAGCCATGGCCTCAGAAAGTCCAAATTTAATTTGCATTTCCGAATGAAAAGAGGTATCGGAAGGCGATCATTGCAAATGCGCTGATTGGATGGAATGGTGTCTTTAGTAGCATAACGCGAGCATAACGAAACATGGTTCCAGCGGAACGTTTGTTAAGGAAATGCTACAACATGGGAACACCAATGTTTGCATGTCTGACGTGCGAGTTAAGTGTACAAACGGTTTAGCAATGTGAAAAAGACCTCAAGATGGTCACAATGTATTACATCTGATGTTGTGCGCATACTTTATCCCATATGAAAAAGCGTAACATTAGCTAAACGGAAATACACAACAACAAAAAAACAAAAGTAACACAAAAGCAAAAACACGTTTTACTACGAACTTGTGCATGTATTTGGTAAGCAAGCGGGGTTGGTAGAAGAAAATATGCTCTTGGTGCATAACTTATAATGGAAACGATATCAAAATGTGTGTGAATGTGTGTTTGGGGGAATACAGTGAAATTTTATCTAGATATCATAAGCGAATGGCACCATTGAGGGGGCATCACACTTAGCAACAATATGCAAAATGGGGATAAATATATATTTTAGTATTTAAGTACACTGAAACCATAACTGCATAGCGCAAAACAGAAAGATTCTATTTATATAACATCATTATTAATGATTAAGCGTATAGCAATAAAAAAAAAACAAACAAACAAACAAACAAAAAAACACCGATACAAGGAAATGACATGAATTTAATCCATGCTTCTTGGTCTCGTGTGAAGTTAGAGGAAATTTTTAACATTTATGACAATTGTGCAACACAAGCGACACGTGAAGCGGAGCGATTAACTCTGTAATACTTATATCATATGAATCTAGTTTAAATTGGACGCAAAATGTCACCACGAGACATAACTATAAAATACTCATATGATTAAAACAATCACGTACAGTAAAACGATGGCGAGCAGCGGGCGAAGGAATCATCCAACAATTTGATGTGGATACAATGCAAAGCTCACATTAAGTGAACAGCAGCGCATGGCAATTAATACAGAATTATGACAATATATTTAAAACTGCAGAATTCTGATAAAAAACAACATATATTGGTGTTGATAAAATTGGCTATGATTGGAGCGACAAGAAATAGTAATACAGCAGGATTTATGGTTCTGCTGCAAGTATTATCCATCGTCATCATCATCAAACTAGTGATCTGTACAAGCTACTATATTATATCAGCTCTTAATTATTGTTTCTTGGGATTTTTTTATGATTAAACTATTCGATTCTCTGAGGCTATAGCTAAAAGCCCACTTTCCTGGTATCCTCATTTTTTAATATGGGGATATACCCTTCTAAATCGATTCAAGCGATACCTGAGAGATGAAATCTATCTTTTGAACTCATCCCATTCAGCTCGATAATAGTAATCACATAGTTTCCATACAACCTGATGCCGATCGTCCATTCTAGTCACAATATGGAAAGCACGCGTATGGTTCACAACCGTAAACCAGATGAAAAACAAAGCCAAATTTTTGATCTACTTGTTGAAATGTTCATGATCACATACAATCAAAGAAACACAAAGATGAAATCCATAAAAAGAAATTCATTAATAAGCGCTGAATATATAACACTAACTGCTAAAGTAAAAGCAAACAAGCATCCCAGACAAACTACTAATCGTTTTGTGGTCCTTGTTCTGTCCAAAAATGAATGTCCCAAACTATATTTGCAAAAATGGGAGGAAAACCTATGATAACTGTACTTTTCCCCTCGACCATATTCTAAGTGTCATTTCTTACATTTCGTAGAACTAAACTGCTGGAAACCCCCCCTCATGTCGGATAACTGCTGTGTTACAAACCATTTACCTTCCTGAAGGTGAATATCCTGGCAAACAGGCAAACTAGCAAAATACGTTCAAAGTTGTGTTTTGATGAATCAATCCAACCCTTCACTTGAAAACAAGACTAAGGTTGATAAAACTAAGTGAATAGTGAAAGTAATCAATGCAAAAGGTGCTCTTTCAGATGTAACAATTAAGGGGAATAAGGTGAAAAGAAACAATTGTGACTGCAAATATCACCCATGATGAAGGGCGAGAGCTGTAGTCAAGCAGAATTTATTATAAAAACGAAACGGATGACAAAAGCATCATCCAGTATCATCGTACAGGTGGGAAAATCAAAGAACAAAATACTGCTTACAGAGGTAGCATCACTTAAGGATAACATAGCATTAATAAGACAGAGAGAGAAAGCGATAGAGAGAATTTGAATAAAACAAGCTACAACCCGCCACATAACGATTGCAAATAATGGATAACTAATACATTCTAACCGCCGATGAAGTGTGTGATCAAGTTTGAAAATTTGCATAAAACCATGAATGTATTTTAACACGAAATATTAAGAGACGCTGATAAGGTAAAAATCTGCCCATCGTAATGTAAGGAGGGAATATTTGCGCAATTACATGTATAAGGTATAACGTTATCAACATTTAACCTAGCCCCGTACACTATCATATGAAGCGTAACAACTTAAATAAGTTTAACGAAATGTGACATGCCATAAACTCCAAAAAAAAAAAACAAAAATGACAAAAAAAAAGTTAGTAATAAACCGGGGTTATATCCCAACAGGCAAAAGGGGTAAAAACATAAGACCAATTCGCTTTAAATGAAAGTGAATGGGGCGATGAAATTTTATCCTAATCGTTTGTAAAATGCAGCTAGCTGGCATCAAAAAAAGGCCTAAGGAAGGTATTCGGAAGCGCACACGCCGTGCAGAGCTAAAGGTAAACTGACCAAAATCACTTGAGGTAGTATGTATTTTGCCAAACAGTTACGTACACTCGTTAAATGAAACAGGCTGACCACTAAAAAGACATGACAAATGCGATCCCCTGGATATGAACCAATACGACGAATCTTAAAAACTGCTGCAATACAAGAGGCTCAAACAAACGTAGCAAAAGTAACTATAAGGAGGGAAGAGCTAAAACCAGTGGTAAAAGCACAATACAATAAGAATGTTTTAGATAATAAAACCGCTCGATCGGTGGTCGGAGATCGAAGATGTGGTAACATCAATAAACGGTGTGACACACACATACTTGCAATAGTTACATTCGTCAGACGGGATGAATCCCACAAGGCTGTGCTGATGTGTGTGGTATGGTATGCAAAGGAAAAAAAAATGAGAGACAAAGGCACGCGCACACGTTCTCATTCAGTTCAGGGAACTAAGTTTATATAAATCCTTCTGCTAGCGTTAGTTCTGTATGCAAGTTATGATCCACTTTTTTGTAATTTAATTAAAGAAACAAACCGAAAAAACAGGAAAATAGCATCGTTTTAGTTTTTGTTAGATTTGAGGAAGTAAAAAACAAAAATAGAGATTAATGGAAATATCAAACACAATGCATAAAATGCCATAGTTTGCATAATCAAAACGAAGATCGTTAACATGTAGCGCTGTTAGCGTCGTTTCACTCTCTATGTGTGTCTATATGTGCATGCCCTTGTATTGAATGTGTAGCTTCATATCAATGTATCTTCCAGTGTGTAAAATGTGTTAGAGTCGAATGTGTAAGAACGTAGTATCTCCAGCCAAGAGAGTGGTTCGTAGAAAAAAAAACACTAGTTCTTTCGGTAATAGTTCTGATGCATCTGTGAAACAATGTTCGCCTTCTTAATGTACTTACAAATCAGTCAAGCGATAATCAAAAGCCAATGGTGTAGGAGGGGGAGGACCCACCGGTTGGGAAGGGACGCATTTTACGTGATATGTGCAGTTAATGGACGTACTGTGTAAGTTAGCTGGCAATTTTCATTTCATAATTTGCAAACTAGACATGTCCTTAGATAAAAATGTCATTTAGTTTTGTAACAGTAGCTTTACTTTGGAAAAGCATTTTGAACCAACTTTAAACGATATGTACGTATTACACATGTTTTCTAGACAACGATTGCGTTTCTGAGATCGTGGCAACTTTCCACCCTCCATTCCGCTAATAATCACAATTTATTACGAGACTTTGTTGGTATCGACACGTTCAGAGTACACATTTTACGGGTTAATTATGTGATTCTTACAAGTGATCTATCATTGCGCACTGCTTACGAATGAGTGCAACGGAATATAGTGTCAGTTTAGTTTACAATTAAGATCTTTAAAAAATATAAAAAATGTCGCGCTAGGTTGATAGTGATTGCTGTCTTCCAGTACCAGGAAAGTAAAGATCGTGTATGTTGCTGTTATTATTTGGCCAAATGTGTGCTATCATGCTGATTAATTTTTTTTATTTTAACTAATGCTAAAGAAAACCTTTTCCCAGAAGCTTCATTAAATCGTTTTAAGTAGCTAGTATTGTTTTAGGTTTGTTGTTCATATCAAACAGAATTTACAGGAAACATACGTGCAATCTACGACACCAGCTTGTGTTACACATTCATAGCATTAATTTACAGAGGAATTAAATACTTTCGTAATTTATATTCGTTTTGGAATTGAACAAATGTGTTATAGTATAAACATTCTCCCGAAATAAAACAAAAAACACTCACAAAACAGAATTAGAACATTACACAAAGACAAGATGTGTTGAAACAAGACAGACAGTGCCTTAAAAACTGCCACATGTGGATGATCCTTTGAGAAGCTGGAACAATACACGTTCCACGCAAAAGCGTTCTAATACAACGCTCGCGGCCCGAGTATTCGCTAACAATTTGTAACTACAAAATAACAAAAAATCATACGCAAACACGACACAGAATCGTGTACGCAAAATGGCGGGAGAAGGGTTGCGTAAAAATTGGAGCAAAAATCTACGCGAGCTTACAGTGTTAACCAAAACCTGTAGAGAGGGAGGGCGAGTGTGTAGTGTTCTGGGGAGATTAGGAATCTTTTTACTAGTGACAAATGTTTGCATTTAATGTTTTAGGCAAAAGCAAAAGGATGATTGTCGAAGAAGCTAAATTCAAATTAACGTACGAAGTAGACGAGATCAATACTCTAGCTGGTCGAGAGAAGATGTGGCGAATCTTTAACTGTAGAATATTCAGGCATAAACAAAATGTAATTGGACATATTTCTTACTTACTATAAGAAAAGCAAATAACGCTGTAAATCGAGTATAATCAATCCGATACTACACAACTTCCTTAATGTACTTTCTTTTCCGTTCTCGTTCTGTGCTTTTGTTTCCTACACAAATTCGCTAAGCGAATGTTTTTTTTTTGCTATTTAAAAAGCTTTGCCAGAAAACTCCACAATGTGTGCGCGTGGACAGCAATACGGTTATTACGAATATGGAGTGGAGAGACACAGTATTGATCAATCAATGGCTGCTTCAGTGAGTGAATAAAGCTCCACAGTGCAAGCGAGCCAGTGTTTTAGTGCGGATAACACAAAGCAAATTCTAACCAATCAGCCATCTTGAATGTGATTTATGTTCCTTGAGGTGTGTAGAGCAGAGCGTTAGAATGAAGAACCAAGCAAAAGAACAAGTACCCGATATTCATATGAAGCCCCGATATTCACCCACAAAGCCAAAGAAGTCTTAAAACGAGTGAAGAAGCGCTAGATCGAATCCAGCGGGCGATGATCAATAATCTACATCAGATACATATCATCGTCAAGCAAATCAATCATATAACGGACGAGCGAGATTACCATAGTTCGTTTCGGTTCGATTTGTTCCGGGGGCAGTATACGGACGCGCCCGGTTGGTTGTGCAGAAACGAATGACCGAACGATGCTCCAAGTAACTTTCCCTCTGCTTAGCAATGACGCGTGCCAATAACAACGGTCAGTACAGGGGATAACGTACGGGCGGAAGCAAATACACACTATAGACGTGAAGAAGTTGTGGACATTATTCCTTCAATTCCAGTCCGACGTGTCGGGGGACAGAAATGGACAAAATGCAGTGCTGCTGCGTATACGATGAGTGTAGCGAACCTATTTTCTAAAGTACAAAGCCAACTCTTTCGACAACATTGTCGATCGAGCTAGGAACTGTTCCCCGCATGAACACACAAAACCTATTCGGAGAGGAAACCCCCAGTATCGACGATTAAGAAATCCCCACCCAAAATGTGATCGATGCATGCAAGCAAAAGTTCACGGACAAAACGAAACTAAAACTAAACAATATACATACCGGACTGCCAACGAAAACCGACAGCGGTTTTCTTTAACGGATTAACGCTTTAACATCCTAATCTCATGTGCCACCAATGTACTTAATCCACCACCATACGCTCCGTTTTTGGTGGTTTAACGTGCAATGTTGTGTGCTGGCTTGTTGGCTAACATATTAGTATCCTTCCCTTCGACAAGGAGTAAGGTTTACACACAAAGTGTTGATCGAACCTGGTACGGTTGACGGTCTGGAGAGAAAGAAAAAACACAACTCCAAACGTTACCTTAACGTATCGGCAAGCAACACTATTTAGTACCTGTGAGTGACGAACGGAAATGAGGACATGGAGGAGATATATGATCCCTGTTTGTGGAAAGCATTCCCGTGCGATTGAAACTGAGTAGATGTGCACGTATCTTCTAGAGGCGAAATTTATCTCGAATGAATCAGGCGAAAAGTGTACGCGTGAGCCCAGAGATACCGATTACTGGTTACTAAACTAGACATAAGTGCTCTAAGCTGCGCGCGGACAGAGAGGATGCAGGAATGTTTAACTGAACGATGCTACTTACACGGTGCTAACAGAAAACAAAACGGAAGCTACGAACACTAAGATATATGCAAAAACAAAACATGCTACACTGCAACAAAGCGAACGGTGGTGTAGTGAAAGATTAATTTTCATAAATGGAACCCCTTAGTAATTAGTGATTCGCTTTTAACTGTGAATAACAAAATCATTGGTGTAAAATCTGGTAAGGTCTGAAGTGCGTAAAGTAGGGAAAGGAAGAAAATCTCTACTTTAATAAGAAACAATTATTTACTTCGACGAAATCAAATGGATTAATATATATCTATATATATGGATAAAGTGGGTAAAACATAATGCAAATGATTTTAGAATAAGTAAAGTCTTAGTATAAGTATTTTGTTCTGTTTTCCCCTCCCCGAATAAAGTAGAACAATACGCGTTAACGCATTTGTGTAACGCACTTAAGCAAATGAATACGTACCAAAAAAAAAAAAAAAAAGATGAGCGATGAACATGCTGGTTCATCCGGCATGCATGGTGCAAGAACATTCTGTAGAAAACTTTAATAGCAACGAGGCTACACAAATGCAACTGAAGAGCATTAATATAAAATATACAAACATGGGCGTTTGGGTGAATCTTTGTACCAGAATGATCACCCAAAACGCAACACAGGGTTCAATAAGAGAAGCAAAAAAAATAAATAAAAGAAAAGATAACAAACTGCAATCTAACAGCGGATCAATTATATACTGCAAAAAACAAGAGGTACTGAACAAACGCAACACATGAAACTTGTTACACACAGTCACAAACCACTTCGGGGTAACGCGTAGTAGTAACGCGCACCCATGGAAACACGTTATGCGAACACAACCAACCAATGCGGATCAACAACCAAACCAATGAGAGGAGAGACTTTCTCGGGATTTGGCTGTGCACAAATAATAAATGTTAAGTAACGAATGGCGGGGATGAAACCGGATCACCGGGGGGATTCTTGGCAATAGAAGAAGAAGCGAGAAAACACAAAGCCATTAAAATTCCCCAAATAAAGTGAAGCAACACTTTGACCAAAAGGTGTAAAAAAAACAAATGAAATGAACGAACATGCCATTGATGCTGTTCGGTAGTAATAACCTTAGTCACCTTTGCGAAGCAGTAACGCTAGTTGGGCTGATTAACGTATAACAACAACAAACTTCCATACAGACTGGAAACAAAAGTAAAATAACAAAAGGAAAAAAATAAGAAACGGGCAATGAAACTTGTGCAACAAAACGACGAATACCACCTACAATTAAAAAAAGAAAGAAAACATGCAAAACAAATGCACTAACTCTTCTCAAATAGTAGAAGAAGCATAAAATCAACAGTATTTTCTCTAAGAAAACATTTAAGAAAACAATACGGAAAAAGAAGATATAGACAGCTGTTTTTAATGTATGCCTCATAAAAGAAATAATAAACATAGTATCGAAAACGAAAGTGGTTCGTTTTTCGATAGAAATAAACTGAAAGGATACAATACAAAATAAATAAGATGTAGAAGTAGTACTCTAGCTGGTAGCAACAATGCGCCTTCATTGTGGCGCATGTTGCTGGAATTTGGGAGCCTTAATATTACCAAACAACAGATCAGCAGAGGAAGAAGCAAAGCGTTTTTGTATTTTAAGAGCGTGCCAGGTTCGGGTGCAATTGATGGTGTAAACGTCCAAATAGCAAAATTGGAAGAAAATGTAATTTATTAGCAGCGCAGCAAGATTAACACGTGGCAGTGTGTAATGATTTAAGCGCTTTACGTTGGACGGGCAAAAGATGGGTTTATTTTTATATTTGTGTATAAAACACCAGCCGCAGGTGTGTGTGTGTGGGGAGAGATAGTGGAATAAGTTTGCGGTAGACATTTGTTTACAAAAAGTGCAATTATTTTACATTCCATTTCTGTAACGCACCGAGGTGTGTTTTATTTCGTTTCTCTTTACATTAGAGCTGCCAGTACGGTACCGTTTATCAATAAGCGTATGTTGTACAATGTTTAGGGGAAATTTAACTGAAAAAGAGAGTTTCTATATTTTGCACACGCAAATGCTGAATATGTTTTTTTAAATAATGTGGGTTCCTGGTTTCTTTTTCCTCATTCCGCGAAACACGCGCGTATACCATTGCGTCTGGAAGTTGATATGAGACTGATTTGAATCGAATTGAAAGATTTGCCCCTTTCCTACTCCACTCCAGGGTGAAGAAACTTTAATCTTAACGAAAAAAAAAAACTTGAATCCAACCAAAAGACCACCCCCAGAGAGAGTGGGTTAGTGGGTGTGCAATAGTGAGTAGTGGAAGATCCATATATCTGAAGAAAAAGCCATCCATAAACAGTAGAACACATTCGACACAAGGCGTACAGACTGCGCGCGCATACTGAACCTAACTCGGCAGCCGGTGCGCGATAAATCAATAATTTTATGTGGTAAAACAAAGTGAAGAACAAAATGATAGATAAATTAATATCAACCGAGGAGGAGATAGATAGTGCGCAGTAGCTGATGTGTGTGTATGTTTTTGTCTCGTATGAGAGATTTGATGTGTAGAAGCTTGCAGAGTAAAGCTTCCGAACATATAACAAAACAAAAAAACAAAGGAGAAGAAGGACAAGAAAACAAACAAAATTAGATTAAGCATTATTGAAACGAATATATATTACACAAACGAACAATGTTTAGACGACAGCAGTTGAACACTTGTGACATTTTGTTTATATATACATATATTGAATAAGATAAACAATTTTGCAATAAGATGATATCATCTAGCGTATGATCGGAATGAAACCAAACGTGCGGACAACAAAACGGTGGTGTTAGGTTAAAAGAAAAAGGATTAAAAAAAGAGAGGCGGGAAGGTTTGTGGCTAATGTAGCAGCATTACTGCGTAGAGAAGCTGGCTTTGAAGTTTATAAGTTTTTGATTTGCCTTCAATAATAACGAGTCGACTACATCCCCAGGAAGCCTTAGCATCTGGGTATGACCGCTCACCTGGAGAGAAAACAGCACTAAAATAAAGAACTACTAAATAAATAAATTAATAGATAATTACTACGCGGTGGTGTGGTGTTGTTGGTTGACGTTGTTGTCACAAAAAGCAAGGAAGAAACCAACCGTTAAATAATCACCAAACGATGTGAGGCCACACCAAAAACGCGGGCTAACGATAAATGTGTAGTGTTAACGCGCGTCCTTCCCCTTCGGTACAGAACAGACACGGCAGGAGATATACTACTGAATGGTTCAGTTAAATCGCTCACAGTAAGGTGTGACACATGTTCCTCGTTTTATGGAAACGAACCAGAACAGTAAAGCGCAAATGGGAGATAACTTTAAAATAAAAGGGTATAACAAATCTATAATGACAAAAGAAAAACAAATTAAACTGTCAACAAACAATACAATAAGAAATTCTAAACATTTACATAAATAAATGTCACCCCTCTGCAGCAGAGTGTGGAGTGCAAGAAGTTCTGCATTGGTGCGTACAACAATGTGCTCACTTTCATCGCAAACATAATCATAATCATGGGGTCTAATTTTAAACGAAACATTAAATGAGCAAAAACGGAACACATAAACAAAACCAATGAACTAGGGAAGCAAAAGTGCAGTATGGAAACAAATAAACAACACTTTGCTAACATTTAAGTAAAAAAATGATAAATGAAATCAACTCGTTTTGAACTACCAATCTATTTATTATGACCACATTTGGTTTCTGAGGAATTCTGTGTTAGAATAATTTTCCGCAAAAAAAAGAAAAACATTTAAACGAATTAAATTGCTTACGCAAAAGAGGAAAAAAAAGATGTGCCAAAAGGAAATCAAAAATGACTACCAACCAAATTGGTTCTTACTTGAATAGTAGTGAGGCGCGATGCGTTTCGGGGTCTGCAATATTCCTACCTTCCCCTATATCCTAGTCGCTGTTTAAAATCAATCACATTCGGATAATCAAACTCTCATACCTCTCCGACGGAAGCTTCGATAAGCTTACAAGACTACCTAGCAAAAGCAATAGCGAGCAAAACAACAGTTTGGTGGGTACAATCCTTCCCAAACCGATGCTTATTTTGTAACGTGGTGTAAGCGCGGAAACCTAGTCAAAATTTTGTCAAATTACTACTACTACACCCTTCTGTTTTAGCAGCTGATTGTAGCAGCAAACGAAGAAAACAATATGCTTTTTTTATTGTTGATATTTGACTACGTTTACTACTGTGCTTTTTTCCACATGTTGGATATGAGTTAAAGACATGACGCGTTTCGAATTTTGGCATTTTATTAGAGGGTTAATACAAAAATACAGGTCCCAACTAGTTGTTTAGTATTGATTGCGCCTTCGAGTGCGTTTGAAGGTGACCAAATGTTGTCCCCGGAATGTCGCCCGGAAGGTTACATGCTATTTATCCGGGGTAGCGCAAGGTGATTGGATAAAGAAAAAAACATATAATGAGCGATTCAGTGTTTCAGCTTCAGCTTTAATAATACAAAGACTTGATCTTATCTTCAATCCTCCTACAATTAAACGACTTTATCTGTCCCGTGTGTTTGTATATCTAGTGCAGGAAAACAAAAGCGAGTAAAAAAAAACCGAGAAAAAAAACAGAAAAAGTTAAAATTTTATATATAACAACAAAAAAAAAACCACAACACTTTCCACATAAATTATACGTGAATGTTTCGATGTGTGTTATTGAGAAGATTCCGCATTAAATTACCGTACCACCCTACTACCTGTTCGCTCGATGTTTAGAGACGCCCAATTCGGGCGGTGTTTGCCTCGTAGATGTGAAACGTGAACGTATTTTTAGGTGTCATAGCTGGATAGTTTTTTTTTCCTTCCACTTCTCTTCGTTGTAAGCAAACAAAACAATGGAAAACGAACAGTTTACAAACTTTGCGCCCACCACCACCACCTTTCCTCACAACTGTTGGATCAATCAAATCGATGTGTCGTCGTACTTTTATAAGATTAAATTCGTAGACATAAAGCACAAGCAAAAAAAAAACAAACAAAAAACAGTGCTACAGCACACATACAAAAAAAAAAGTGAAAAGAAAAACGAAGCCAATCAACTTTTTAAGCACGCACAAAAGCAAAAACGTGCGAAAAACATAGAAAAGCATAAGAGGTAACATGATTTTACAAACCAAACAAATCGATGAAAAACACACACAACAACAACAAAAAACACAACTATATAAATGATACGTATATAAGTGTATTTCAGCCTTCCTGTTTGTTGGAACAAATTCCTAAGTAAAATACATCAATAAAGGCAGACAAAAATGACGCAAGTGATAACTAATTGTGAATCGTATTATATACTATATATATATATACTATATCTATATACATGAACTCTATCTCTAAATGTGTGAACTAACGTGTAAACGTGTGTAGTATGTAATGGAAATGAAGGGGAGGAGGTTGCATCCAACAACTCCCTTCTAGCTCTTTTTCGCTCTCCGTGGCATTGGTGTCCGTTTTTTCGCAATATCTTCTCACGTTAAAAAAGAAAACGAAACGAAACTTACATTATCTTTCGAATCTATTTTTGTATTCCTGACTAAATGTAATATCATCATTATACAAACGAAACATCTTAAAAATATATATATACACACACATATATACAATAACATTTTTCAAAACCCATCAAATCCCTTGAAAAAAAGGATGCTAAAATACACAAAGTGGTGAAACACAATACACAACACACGAGATAACGATCCAACCAACGCGTTAACGCGGACCAGCAACGAACGGCACACGATAGAAGAGGGGGTGTAATGGTATCAATATGCGGCCATGCACCATGCATCGCCGCCATATACTCAATGTCATCTCTTACCGTAAGGCAACTAAAACTGATATTTATATCTAAATATATGTGTTCTCGTACTGATGTAGTCAACATGGTAGCAAACAGAAATCGTTCACACACCTGGTAAGCAGGAACAAACATGTATCACAGTCGAATTTGAAACTTATTGCAAGTGCAGTTGAAAGGATCATACTTTGTAGAAGAATCCTGCAAAAAAAAAGTAAAAGAAACAATAACAATATAGCAAACATGCGAAACAAGACATGAAACAAGAAGAAGGAAACTGTTTTTAACAAACAAAGAGAGTTAAAAGATAACACAAACACAAATGAAGGATAAAATGAGTAAACAGTATCAAGAAAGAGGAATGAAACAGCAAACATTCAAACAAACAAAATCAAACAGCAGACAAACAAACGTGAATGTGACTCCGAAACTTTCAAAGATTGAAGATAAGCAAAACAAACCTATATACATAAATATATATATATAAATGTAGGATGGATGTGAGTGTGTGTGCGTGTAACTTCTACAGCAAAATCTTTCAAAACGCGATAAATGTGACCAATCAAAATGAGATAATTTTAGTAATAAACAATAACGAGCCAGATGGGATGGAAAGCAACTTCTTATACAGATAGTGTTGAATACGTGGTAATTAATGAGTAGTGTAACTTGAAAAGAACGTAGCAAAGGAGTAAAAAAGAAAAGAAACGAGCATACTAATGTGTAAGCCATCAGAAGATAAAAAAACAAACATACAGCAAAGAAAGTAACGTCATACTTACAGACTCAAAACTGTTTAGACGGGGGTTGGCGGTTTAGATACTAAGGCACGCTAAATAGATTGAGAACAATACAAAATACATATATATTTTTTCTTATTTTACAATAAGTAATGTCCGCGATGATGAAAATAAAGGGGAACAGCGCGTGTTCCAAATCCAAATTATATACGAAAACAATGGACAGCAGCAAATAGTGGGCGGCAGTGACTGACAATGTGAATGTGAACAAAAAAAAACTACAGAAAACAAAACTTTAATCGAAACACACAAATGTCACGTGATCGTATTTTAAGTGGGACAACTACACAAATGTTTGAAAAAGATATTTGCAGCAGCAATAGAGCAAGGAGAGGACGAAAGAACACAAACAAACAAAATAAAACAAAACAAAACCACACAAAACTCTGAGTAATATGAAAACGCTTTAATGTATTGAGTCGATAAGCAGCAGTAAAACATAAAACAAAACAAAACAGAAGAACGAAATGGTGCGAAAGACGGCAGTTGATTATGTTATTTCCATTTCTTGCCATTGAAAGGTAGCGGACCTGTATTACGGGGGCATAATATAACCTATGAGTGATACTCATTTACAAGGGAAAATATTAGAGAAAAACAAAACGCATAACTAAAAACATAAAATGCAATGGCCGAAAGGGGAGATGGTTAAGGAATGCAGGACGTAGAGAATGTGTTCATTATAAAGACCGCGCGTGTATGTGATTGCGAATAGATAAGAAGGGGGTTTGTGTGTGCAAAGCTGGAATGCATTTCTAGGGTAAGTTTCTGGGACAGCAGTACCATATCCGTTGATGCAATGTTTTTTCTTTTGGATGGGCCCCCCTTGGTCTCGAGATCTCGAGAAGCATCGAGATCCGCGGAATGGTTTAATGGAAAGCAAAAAAAAAAAACACGTGATTAGTTAACCAAATCCAAGCATCGGTGCAGAAAGAGCGACACAAGTATAGACGTAAATACGAGCAATGAATATAGCACAGGGGGCACATGTTTTGCATAACCGCGAACCGTGAGGAAGATACAAGCAGGATGGAGATAATAAAAAATATATATATAGTGAAATAGTCATGTGATGTGTATTTGATATAGCGTTACATATTGAGGATAAGCGTAAAAATAATAGCAACACTCCTGAGAGTTTACCAACCGAGCGTAAAACTGCGTTCGAGAAAGAGATGGTACGACAAAACAAACAAAACGAAACAAAAAAAAAACCACAATGCAATCCAAAACAAACAAACAAACATTTTTTGGTAGAACCTTCGCCACCGATCCACAATCCACTCCAAATAATAAGGAGGTTCTACGTCGCGGATGGAACGAAAGACAAAACGAAGCAAACGAAGCACTAAAGTGGAACAGGAAAGCATTAAAATGTGTGTGTGTGTGACAGGGGAGAAAGCGAGAGAGAAGGAGAGAGACGGAACATTTAAATGACTAAATTGATAAGTGAAAATGCGCACGGGGAAGGCGTGTAAAATCCCTACAACAAATGAAACTAGTGAATAGTTGTGAGCAAAAAACAAGCAAAAATATCAATGTAACCGTAATTGTACTCGTTGATTGACAAATAAAGCATATTAAACCAAAATGTGTGTTTTTTTAAATAAATTTTAATACTAACTGGAACGATAAATGAATAAAGTGTCAGTTGTATATGATCGTCTTAACAATGAAACCAGACGGAGAGCTTAAAAAATTCGAAGAACTTTTTCTTCGCGAGACAATCCGAGGTTCCGATCATAAATCCTCTTGCGAAAGAAATAACCGTATAGTGGTTTTCTTATCATGTTATTAAGTAAATGTGGTGAAAACGTTAGAAGAGATTCTCCATTCATCCGTTAACAGCTTGAGGAGGGTAGAAGATGGATTTATACATGAAGATAAAGCTTGATTTATTACAAAATTATATGGTCACCTTTTTATTAATTTTCACGTTTTACTCATCAGTTAACAACCATGAGATGAAAAAGTTTTACTACAATTATGAGTTTTGGTATTGATGAAAGAAGGTTAAATAAATATCCCTTGAAATCTAAGCGACTAGTCATTAATGGGCCAATTGGTAGAAAATAAGCACTCATAATACGAGCGAATAAATGCTGATTCTATTCTACTAAATTATTTAAGTTGAAAAAGACGTACAAACCAGCTATAAATATTAACGGTCAATTTGAATGTGTCCATCACTACATGTTTGCTGCACTGACAGCGCTTTGCCTTGTAACGCATAACGCTCGGTAACGGCAACGGCTGCTAACACAGTTGAGAGGGTAATTTTTTGAACTGCGTCCGTTGGGTTATTTCTGGCGGTTCATTTCAAAATTTCCCGCCAACTGAAATCGCACAATTCTAGAGGCACCACATGTTCACAGACAATGGCAATTGAAGCTTTTTGAAATATTTGCGACCAATATTTTAGCAAAAGTTTGTTTTTGACGATTATAATGTGAAGATTAAAATAGAATCAACGTTTATTTTTTAAAAAGAGGGTGTATAGTTTGAAAACCTTAAGAGCCAAACACTTTAGCTTAAGTATCTATCATTATATTTGTACAACTGCGCGTTTCAGGTAAATCGTAATACGTATTTTTTTTTCGTACCAAATTTTTCGTCTATTACGCTGCAATCAAACGTTTATCGAACGTGTCCAACACAACTGCCGCCCGTGAACCGTGAATCGCTTTCTTTGTCTGCAGCTCCCAGACGGAAATGCATCGGGTTCCCGTGTTGCCGCTTATCTCCCGCCGACGAATTATTTGCACTGCGTCGCGGTATAGGATGAATGTTTGTGTTTCTCCCAATTTAATTTCCCACCCCCGTTGTGCCACCCCCGTTGATGCAGGGTTGAAGAAAAAATGGGTCATTTCGCAACGCGCAACACATTTGACGCAATTGGACACCATCAGCCGCCGCACAGCAGCGAGCCTGGCCCGCGTGAGGTAGGTCGCGACTGAAACCTGGGCGGGGTTGCATGTAACTTGAACGTTGGCTAACAACAGCGACAGCAACAAAAAAAAAGGCAAAGCAAAAAAAAAAAACAGTGATAAATAAATCGTAACCTCCGCCGAGTGTGTCTGGTGCGTTAGAACAAAGAACTGCTGCTGCTGCTGCCGGTTTGTTTCAGCTCCGACCTAGATTGATAGAGACCGCAGAAAAGAAACAAAAATTGAACGAAGATGGTAAAAATAACAGCAAAACAAGATAGACTGAAAGGCTGGCATGTCTGGCCATCGGATCGAAATTACTGACCTGCGCAGCATCAAAAGCTTTGTTTGGTTCCGTTGTCTGAGCATACGAAAGGTCAATGTAACTAAAGATAGCGTTTTTAAACATCTTCTTCTTTGGCCTAACGACCTACTCGGTCATGCCTGCCATTTCTGGCTTACGAGACTTATTAATACCACGTAGTTGGATAGTCAGTCCTCACTACGGGGGAACGATCCGGATGGGATTTGAACCCCGGTCCTGCCGTTTACGACCGGCGCCGCTTATCTCCCCGCCCACCGGAACATCCTGCAGGGTTATTTAATTAATAGTTAATTAATTTGGTAAAAACCCAAAAACACTCACACCGTTACCATCCATTGTCAAACCATTGCCGAGAAATGAGAAAGCCCGTTCCGGAACCAAAGGGACAGTTGACCGGTCGGTGGAATCTGTTTTGCTTCTTATCACCCTGAAATAGTTACGCCATGAGAAGCCGTATCATTCGATCTCCATTAGAGGTGTACATCGTAATAAGAACAAAAAAAAACCCCGCGCTGCGATGAGTATCTTTCGGTAGAAAAACGTCCAAAAAATATATTCCTGCGGAACGAAAATTTTTACTCGTTTATGTCCGTAACTTTGATAAGAAAGCAGTGCCTTTTCGCGTTGGCCGAGACATGGTGAAATCGAACAATTTTGGTTGAATTTGATTTCCGCCCTACACGCGCACGACGCAGTAACGCGCCGCGGGTCGTAAAATGGGCGAAACAATGACGAATTAGTAGTTGGGTTCGGGCACTAACGTTTGGGGTATGCGTTTGGAAGTTTGATGTGTCACTGTACGAAACGTGTTTGAAGAAGGATAATGGAGCTGCAGAATCAAATCTATGTGATGATTGCCGTGTTCGGTGGCATGACCGCGTTGCTGCTCGTTCTCACAGTTATGCTCGCTGTGTACGTGAAGAAAACACGAACAATGTTGGAAGACTTCAGGCTGGGGTAGATAGTCGTTTGAGTGCGGTTTTGTTTTGTGCGTTTTTGGTAGTAATTGTGAGTTAAAAATCATTATATTTAGATACCCCGGAGATGGCTCGCATCCGAATGATGGTGAGCGAAGGGAGCGGAGGCGGATGGAACACGCCCCAGCCCAACATGGCTACCCGATGGATGTGTTTGGCCACGGGATGGGACCGAAGAGTGATCAAACGAAAGCGTAAGAATAAGCGGCAATCAATTAAAAGCTTTAGCATGCAAACAAATAACTCAACTCTTCTTCCGTTCTAGCCGCAACGATTACATGCACAATGGGCGAAATATTAATAGCAATCGGCATCAAGCACCGGGCCCGTACCGGAACGATGTGGAAGGTATGGCGTACATGGGCGGTAAACGGGGCATTGAGAAATCTATGAAACCCACTCCACCCCACAAACCGCCCCGAAGTCAAGCCAGCGTGGAAGACTCGGCACTCGAGCTGGAGGTGGCCAACATCTTCGATATGGACGAGCTGGACGAGGAGGACCTGTCGGACTTTAACAGTGGCCCCAGCGGTCATGGGGATGCGAAGGACACGGCACGCTACATGGCAAACGGGGCGGACGGACCGGCCGGTCGTACGAAGCGGCCACCATCCGGGCACCAGCAGTACGAGCGAGAAATGGGCCGGAACGGTGCCAACGAAGGTCGAAGCAATCGGTTCCAAAACCCTCACGCGGCCATGAAGTCGAAGGCCGGTGGCAATGCGCGAGGTTTTGCAGGGAGCGGTGGAGCAGCCTTCGATGATAGAAGCGGCATGTACTGATAAGCGGTATGACATGCGGTGCGAAATGATAGGGCTTTTCTTTATTGCAAGTAACTCACAAAATATGTGCGCTTACCGTTTTCGGTTGCATGCTTTCAGAACTCAGGAAATATTACTAAAAGATAGACACTACTACTGTTAGTGTCATCTAGCGGTTATGTAGCTGTCAAACTGACAGGTGCGTTACAAAACAGTAACGTACTAGATCAATATAAAAATAATTCTCTGGAAGATTGTCGGTTAGGTAGTTGGCTAGTGTTGATTGTTTTTATTACACTCACCTTACAATCGAGTGAATTGAATCAAGGAAAGAAATGTAGTTTGATTCGGTTGCATCCAATCAAAGTAATTCGACCGCAGTGGCGTGCGCGCCCTCCGGTGGGAACGGGAACATTATAATGTTACGCCG
>KB664255.1:9010808-9025203 GCA_000349025.1 Anopheles minimus | reverse complement strand
ATTATTGCCCATTACCGAAACCGAACAAACAGGGCGTTTTGTTGTTATTATTTTTGCATGCTTCCAATCCCTTAAATCGGGGTCACTACCATACCGGGAGCGTCTTCTACGGGGTGAGATGGAGTTGAGTGTTTCCATTGTTATTGAAATGAAGAAGGCTCCTGTACGTTGGCCACCCAACGCATGTTTTTTTTTTACATCATCATAGAGAGTCGGTGTTTCGATTACCACAGGTCGGTTTCACTTGTTGCGAATATTATTTTCGGCCTTATGTCAGCTTTTTCGGTGTGGTATCTCGCTGGCAACATTATCGAACAGTGCATGTTAAAGATTTTGCATCCCTGCGTGCATCAATATTGACGGACTTATATAGCATATGTCGGTTATCTGCACACATGTGAAAGATTATCTCAATGCCCCCGGAAGCCTTGATAAAATGTGTCACGACTTGGATGCACATATTTGCGTTTGCGTGGCAGTAAAATGAGGTCAGTTTGGTGCAATACAATGTGTATGGTGTGGGGGAAAAAAGGGGTTTCTTTTTATTGTTTTTGCATCCATATGATGTAGCATTTCTTTCTTCAAGGATTCGTTATCAAAAATGTGATTGAAAAGGCTACAAAATAAAATAGGAAAAAAAAAACCCTTAACAAAAATGCATTACACATTGATAAAAAGTAAACCATGTTATAAATCACAAAACAAACTTTGCCACATTTGCCTTTCCGTTCTACCAAAAAAACCTTCCATTCCAACAGCCCTCGTAACAACAGATGAAAGTAATTTCCTCGATTGGTGTTTCCACCCCACCACCCACCACCCACCGGACGGTTCTGACGGCGCTAGAGCAGATAGTAGACCGCCATTGAATTATTCAAACCGGCACACACTTGACCCAATTCCTCACAGGGCAGAGAAAACATTCGCAAGAGGATGGTGGAGTTCGGGCCCAGAGAGCAAACCGCGCAATACGAGGATAGGGGATTAGTGGAGTTAAGCAGACAGTTTGTTGACAAAAAAAGTTTTCATGCTTCAGAGATTTAGATAGAGAAAGAGATACAAGAGGAGAGTGAGGGAATTATAATAAACTTTCACCTGACATTTGGAAGTTAGTTTTTCAAGTCAGAATCAGATAAAGAAAGGAGTGAGAGCAAGCTCGTTTTTGTGCATAACGATTCCTATTCCGATTACTTAAGTCTACCGGTAAGAGTCGAGTTGAAGATGAGATTCGATCCACGGTAATCGGTGTGACATTACCAAACGTTAAAGCGCAGGGCCAATTGAGCCGCCTAGATAATGCCAATCAAAGTGTCAATTTGAAGAATACAAAGCAAGTGGGAGAAAGTGAAACTTTAACATTTTCAATTACAACAAATATGATAAAATTATATTAAAATACAAATAAATATGCTCAATTAAATTTATTTATTCATTCATTTGCCTACTGACTCCAGCCAATGATGCCTACAAAACATATGATAAACAGCAACAGACCTGGCCGTCATTTATGAATAAAAAAAAGATAAATAACTTGAAAGAATTTATGACTTAGATCTGGGTAAGAAAAAGGTTGTCGTTTTACATGGAAACATAAACCGAGCGGTATAAAAAATATTTAAATAAAAAATAAAATAAATAAATATAAAAAGAGCTGTCTTAAAATATTTTTGTGTTGGATAAGCGTCAAGTGGAAGTCAGCTTCAAATTCCAGCTCGTTCTAAAATCCTACCATTTGCGTAACTGGGTCGCTAGAACAATACGTAGAACGTACAATGAAATCTGTTCGCAGTAGGTCCCTAGTTCTTAAAGTTCTACCAGGAGCTAAAATGTTTATGGAGTTTAGAATAGACGGGGCGTTAATAATACCAATTATAGTCTTATGTAGTCGTCATTCTTCTGTTCTGTAGAGATTCTAGTCCAAATAATAAGCATCTAGTCCGGTAGGAAGGGCATGGAAGAAGGTTGGACCAGGGCAAACGATAGAAAAGTGATTTAGGAAACTTTTGTTTTTGAATAACCTCAAAATTATCAATCTTATTTATGAGGAGACAATACGATACAGAGTTTTTAAATGGAACGGGTCTTAAAAAACTTTTGCAAAACGGATCATACATCCTAACACACGTAAAGGTTTTGAAATTGTCAGGTCAAAATAGTTGTGCAGCGTTAACCTGCTGTCCTTAACTGTTAAACCTGTGTTAAGGCTGTTAACCTCGCATGCAATTTCATAATTAAAAACACTAGGATAATAATAAAAAACAGCATAATAAAAAAAAAACAATAAAATAAATAAATAAAAATAAATAAATAAATAAATAAATAAATAAATAAGTGAATAATTATATAAAAAAAAATAAATAAAATCAAGCAATAAATAGTTATATACATTGAAAAACAAAAGAAAACAATCAATAAAAAAAAACAACAATATTCGGAAATAGTAAAATTGTATCACCCTTTCTCATCCTTCAGCTTTTAAGGGCTGTTTGGACAGTTTAAAACTTCACCCAACTGACCGCATTTTTCAGCATCAACCCACGCGGTTTTCCGATTCGCTTGAACCACCCGTGACTGAAGTGTGAGTGTCTGCCTCGCCATAGTTGGCCCTGATGACGGCCAATGTCTAGCATTGATATTGAAGCTGAAGCCACCGCAGTATAAGGCCGGGCCGCGTGTAGTTCGCATGAAGTGAAAGCGCTCATGTTCCGGCGGCGTGCCCGGCACGTTATGTCAGAGCGTGAAGCCTCCAGCCGTAAGCGTGCCAGCAATGTTGGTTGCGCTTTGTTTCGCTCCGAACTATTGTACAACTACGCACGGGTAAAAGTCAAAGTCAGGGCCAAGGAGCGTAGGACACGTCGGAGAGAAAATGCGGTTAAACTGAACTAATCATAACAATTGTATCAAAAGTAAAGGAACAAAAGTTAGGGAAAAACAAATGTTACTTATTAATGTTTTGCTTCTTCTTGTGACCCAGAACAATTAATAACCTCGTTTTACTTATTCAACATCATAATTAATCACACAGAAACAAACTTACCTCCCGTTGCACGTTGCCAGGGAATAGAGAAAATCAACAAACCTATTTTTCATACGAAACGATTATGTTACGCCTGGATGTGTTCTGAACATGGCGCACCTGAAGTGGCGCGCAAGTCTGCGGTTACTGCGGGTCTGGAAATTATACGTTCCACCGATACGAACAATCAATTATATCATTACGCGCAGGAACCGTTGCGAATTGCGCAACACGTAAGTGTTGATTCGACTTTTTCTACACTTTAATTGTTCGGTAGATAATTTTATGCTCCACCCTTTCGTTGGCTTAAATTTCGATTCACTTGTTTCTTCTCATTTCGCAGCTCGTTACAATCCGTTCGGCGTTTGTTCTACTTTTCCCCGTGTTTGTGGCAATTTGGGCTCGTTTTTTTTCCCTACTGCTGTTCCGTTCTTCATCTCCACTTTATAGTTACCTTCTCCCGTGCGCACGTATTTACGTAACGATTAACGTTTTCTATTCTTACTGCGTTTGTTCTGCTACTTTTAACTGCGCATTTTTTTCCAGGTTTGTTTTCCAGATTCGGCTTTGGATAATTTTTCGTTCAATTTGATCTTCTCAATGGGGCTCCCCAAACCCGGAGTCGCGTGCTGTGCTGTGTTCAGCACTGGCGTAAAGAAAGGAGAAAGCTTCTTTTTCCCTCTTTCCGTTTCCCGGGTGCTCCCCCAGCCGGGTACGAAAGTGGACGGGAAGCAGAAAAACACCATCATCGGTCACGGGAAGCGATGATGTTACCCGGGACGACATTGTATGCATCCGGAGCTGGTACGGTTGCGGAGTTCGTGTGGGTTGCCAGTTGTCCCACATTTGCTTGTGCCGGTTGTCCCACATTTCCGACGGCAACAGTTCATGGTAACCCACGCGGATCTTACTGCCTCTCGTCAGGGAACCCTTTCGGTGTCTTTGGTAGAGGCGACGGGTGTTGCACAGAGTGTTCTGTTGGATTGTTTGGAAGCGTTAGTGGAGAGAGATTATTAAAAAATAAAGAATTAATCAAATTCCAAATTCTTATATAACATTTTATAATTTCATTACGTGAATGAATTATAAAAATATTCGACATTTTATACGACATAAAGCAATTTACTTTTGTCCTTAATGTATGGACAAATGTCAATGTCTAATACTATCAATATTGAACGTTTATTATTCATTTTTTCTATGCTTCAGTACATCAAACTACTTGTTCTATTACTTTTAAGTAGTGTAAGTTAGTAGTAAGTTTTTTTAAAATCATTTTCTTGGGTTTTTTTCGACTAGCCGAAATGGCTAGTAGTGTGCTGTATTAATTATAGGAATTATAATAATCACATGAACTTTAAGTGAAGAACTAAGTATCGAATCATGCGTCGTCTTTAAGCAGCTTCAAGAATCTGAAGTTTTATGTTAATAATGTTTGTATTTCATTTTCTGCAACAAAATCCTAAATGTTGGATAGTGGAACTGAGGCAGGAAGAAGCATGTAAACTATTTTATGCTACTTAAGTCTAGTAGTACAAGTGTTAAGGTATTTATTCAATAAAAAAAACCTATAACCCACTATTTATAGATATCCATGAATTTTTAGATAATCACAATTTTTTTATTATAGAGGTATACAGTTATAACACAAATTCATTCAGATTCATGAATCTGAATTAGATTCGTTTAAATTTTAAAAAGGACTATAAAATAGTATTGGCAAATTCTATGCTTATAACAATCATTTTATGTGTGAAACATCAATTTGTAACTTGTCATTCGATTTACGACTTATTAGTAAGATTCATGTATATTTCTTATAACTTAATAATTTTTAACGGGAATTTTCACTAGTTCCTTAAGTGTCCACCACGAAGTCTAATGTTCTTGGAAATGAAAAAGCATCCAAATTTATGTAGGCAATTATATTTTTTTTCAATTGAAAATATTAGTTTTTGAGTTTTGGTACTGGTCTTATAGTTACTGAACTTTACTTTTAGCTAATTTTGAACAAAAAGAATGAAATGATTACTCTTTTACTAAACTGCATCGTTAACTTTATATCTTCTTTTTATATCGTCTCCAATTTGTCTTTTTCTGTAGAATATACAGGTAGTCGAATACTTTTAGGACTCACTGTACAACCTACAGCCCCAGTTTCGTCATATTTAATACATTTCGATAAAGTCGACAAAAGGAAATTCAAAAATATTACTGATAAAATATTAAAATCTGTTTTTTTGTCAATATTGCGATTAGCACCCATGCACAATTGCTTCTAAAATATCGATTCAATAAATAACAAACAAAAACTCTCACCTAAGTAACCGTTGATTACGAATGATGTCGTTTTGACACCCCCCAGAACGTAGGGTTGACATTTGCTGGACAACAATGGTTATGAGAAATTTAGTCACCCCTTTCCCGTTTGTTCTCCCAAAAAAAAAAAAAAACGTGTCTGTGGGACATATTTGAACACAAAACAAACAAGCAGAAAAAAAGAACCAACTACACATTCTCCACTGACCTACTTTTGTTCAAATGTCATTTCCCTTGGCAAACTTGACCGGCATACTGTCTCACTACGGGGTTTTTTTTTTTGTAATTGGTTGCTTTGTGAGATATTCCATGTTTTTGTCCATCCACCCGGCAAAAGATGGGATTGGTGGTTGGCGTACTTTATGTGCCGTTCTGCATATGAAACGTTCTTTGCATTTGTTGTTTGTCATTTGTTTACGTTGCGTGTGTGTGTGTGCTTTTTTGTAGTTGTTTCGAATGGGGGCCGGTTTTTTTGTTCATGCGTTCGAATTTCCGTGACCGTGGCCATGACAGGTGTGCATCCATTACGGGTGATGCTGCCTCTGTGAGATGAGCACCAGCCCTATAGTCGTTTGTCGTGTTCATTTTGCTTTGAGTTGAAAACCTCAAAAGTTCATCCCCAAAATACCTTCACACTCAATCTGCTTTGATCGTACGAAGCAACAGCATCTCCGAAGAAGATTGATCGAATCGGAAACCGTCAACCGGTTTTTCGGGGTCAATTCCTTGTTACCACGAGTGTGCGTATGTATGGGAAGGTAAACAAAACTTGCCTTAAAAAGAGAAACGCAGCAGGTTTAGCAGTTCGTGACGGGGCGTGATGAGATTGATGAGCTGTGTAATGTTTGACTTTTGAAGGCTTTCCCAAATAATACAAGAAAAAATAAAATACAGGCCTGACTGCTGACTCCCTTGCCTGATGATTCTGTGGGGAAGAAATGATAAACCCGTACACTTCCAACCGACTTTCCGGCCGATGTGATCATCCGGATTGTGGTGATTGTGGTGTATTGACTCGCGTCATTATTTAACACACGATGACGAGTGGAACGATTCATCCACGATCCCCCCCAGTGGGAGAAGAATTGAATAAATTGTACGCCGTAACGGTATTGTTAGCCTTTTAAATAAGAAGAAACATTATGCAATCCTGGAAGAATGTGGTTTATTTTATTAACGTATCAGGGCCGACGAGCTGATGGAAGAATGAGCTGTGTCATTTATGTTTTTTGCTCTTTTTTATGAGTTCTTCCTTTGCTATGGATGTTAAATATTTATATTTAACACTTTTTTTTTATTAATTAGGGGTTTACAAATGCCTTATTCTAAATTCTTGTTATATTTTTCTTCTTACTTTCTTTTCTAAATCTTGAACTAATCCTTCCTTATTTATAGTACAGTGCGTAACACATGTATAAGATCACATGTTTTTATAATTATTTTGAGAATAATTTGAGAAGAGCTTAGTGAAACAGGTGTTCTGAAAAGTTGTTAAGATTAAAATTATTTTTCAATAATCTTTCATATTTTTACGCTAACTTTTACACTATCATTTTGCCATGTTGATATCTTTAACACCATTTACGAAAAACTATTGTCTTTGATTCAAATCATCATTCTAAAATTCGGGTAAAACTGATAAATAGATTAAATAGCTTCCAAATAATATCTCTAGCGAGGCTTTAAGCTACGCTTTCTTTATTTTGAGTGTTTTTTTAAATTATTATATTTTTACATTTTGAAATTGAGCTTAAAAAAGGTATAGACTGAAAAAAAACTGATATTTTGCAAGGCTGTAAAAAGAAAAAAAACATGGTTTTCCCTTTTCTTTATAGCTATACGTACATTTATATTTCTGTCGGGTCGAAAACTGCTTCGTTTTATACAATCTTAGTATATAATATAACTGTATAAGATTCCTTAGTATTTTTAAATAACTGGAAAAAGTGGAAACAATGTATGAAAAATAATTGTTTTTGTACAGGTAAAAGTAACAGATAATTCATTTGGCTCTCGTATAATGTAAGTTTGATTTTTATTTTTTGTTTGTTTCAATGTCTAATCCCAATGTCTGTTTTGTTTGTTTTGTTTAATTTATATTGGGATCTTCAAGTAAAATTTCGTATTGTTTTAAATTATTACTTTTTCATGTTCACATTTGAGTCTCATTTTCATCTAACCATGGTACTACTAGAAACTTATACAAAAATCTGACATTGGGAACAGGAGATATATTTTTTTTAAGCAGATTATTCCCAAAACATTATTTCTCCATATGTCTTGTTTCATATGTCAACTGTTTCAATCACCCTAAAATCACAACTTGCCTTATAGTTGTGTTACAAACTGTAGGGTATATATTATTGAGAATTTTATTTTTGGAAAATGTTATTAAATCATTTTTTTTATCGTGTTTGTTTGGAGGCAACGTTTAACCATCCCAAAATATCCATTTTGTTCTTATATCTTTTGTAAAAATACGTAATGCATAGCTTTGTAAAGTGATACCTTGAAAGACATTTTAAATTAACTAAAACGAAGAAGAATTAAAGTAGAATGAGTTAAGCATCCCAATCACGATAAAGAGGAACAAAAAACCGTAACAAGCTAACCCACCCGAAGTTGATGTTGCAGAACGATAAGAACTCACCGTTCGCGGTAATGGCGTTTCGGCCTGTAATGTAGGTCAATCGTAACGGTCAGACACGAAAAGCCAGACTGTTCTCTATTTTCTCCCCGCTGTACACCAACCGTTCTGTGTGTGTATGTGCATTCTACCGTAAATGGTGCACCATCTATATGGGCAGTTTGGATGGTCCCACAACAGACCACGGTGGTAAGAACGTAAAAGTATTTGCGCATCTTCTCAAAAAAAAAACCCCGGCTCGGCAATATGAGGTAAGGAAGTGACCGAATTGCAGGCATGATGATGTCACCATGTGCTGGGGGCATCCAGTAGAAAGGAAAGGAGCAAAGCATTTAATAATTCTAAATTGTTGATATACTTTCCAGCGGACAGGCAAAGCAACCGTAAGGCAAATTCAGTAAAAGAGAATAATTTTATTCGATTGCAGGTCTTCTCCCTCTCAAAGAAACCAACCAGAACGCGGCGTTGCGTCATGCACTTTAAATTATACTGCACAGAAAGTGCACTCACCGTTTGCAGTCAAACCGCAACGATTGCATATCTGTCTCACGCTTTCTTTCCTGGATCATCTCTCTCTCTCTCTCTCTTGCTCTACTTTGAGAGCTGTCATTTTGTTGTTATCGATCCATTTTCCACTTCCCAAATTGTAATTTTATTTCACCACAGCAACCCAAACAACGCCACGCAGGATGTACGGTTGCAATTGCATCGGTGCCGGTTACCGGATGGAGCTGGAGGGAAGATTCTGACCTAAATTCGTACCGAATGGCGATCGGTGCACCGGCCGGTCGACTATTTTTTTTTCCCCCGGTCTCCTCACTTATTGCTTATAATGCACTTACACATTACATTACGTTTGTGTTTTACTTTCATTCTTTGTTCGTCCAACCCCGGGAGAAGATACAGTGCCTTGGTGTGCATGTGTTGTGTACGCTTTTTTTTTTGCTCTTCCTTTAATCCATATACCATTACCTTCCCGCGTTCTGGGTCAGACACGCCATCTGATGTGTGCACACCAGTCCCCGACAGATGCACCGATTGGTGGAATGCATTCGACTAGGGGGGAGGCGAATTTGTTTCCGTTTGTGTGTGCGGCGTTTTTTTCCGTTGTTGTTGTTGTTGCGATTTTAATGTTCTTTGTTTGTGGTGGTGGTTGTTGTTACTTTTGGGGTGGCCGGATGGTGTAATGGAGTAAAAAGTTTTATTAATCATGGTGTGGACAGCACAAAGCAGCGTTGGGGACGGTTGGTGGTAGAATGAAACTGAGTTCAACATTTAATTATAAACGGATGGTAGCTTACCGTGTAGGAAGCTTCTTGTTGAAGAGGGGAGAGAGTCATTTGCAATACAATTTCTTGTACCAATTCAACAAAGTCAACGAGGAAATGGTCCCGATTGTTGCTTAAAAGAGTAGAATGATCAGGATTGAGAGAGTGGATCGTTAAATGATTTTATTCTCTTCTTTTTTTAAAAATGATGATCAAATATTTTACGCCTTTCTAAAACAAATATTTACAAAAAAAAATCATAAGCTCAAGGTCACAAATGATTCACCATCATCAGCAATTATTTGATGATCAAGCAATATTTAGCAAATGTGATTAGCGAACTTGTTCTAAGCACTGTTCCTCCAACAAAAAGCAAAACCATAAACTTCTGTAACTTTTAAAAATATTGTGTTAGCTCTATAATATTAAGCAAGAAATTTGTGAAGAACGAACATATAATTAATTTGATACACAGTTTTAGTAACTTAAGAAAAACTAATATTCAAAAATTTAGTTGTTACAAAATTTCATATATGCGCCTTAAAACAAGGCTAGTTATTTTTACTGATTCGAACCAAGTTTCTAAGTGTAAGTTATTTCCGATTCTAAAGATGCAATTGAGTTACAAGTAATTCATACAAATATGCATTTTGATTAATTTATGGTTGTCAAAACATTGATTGTATTATTTAACCCCAAGGAGTAATAATGTGTTTAGCTATTGTACATATTTTGTACTTATAAGTTCTCAAATGAATCACACCTCACCTGTCACGCCTAATTATTATTGTTGATTAGTGCTATTATGCCAAGTTCTTGATATATTCTGGAAAATGATTGCATGTGTAACTTTCGTCCATGCTATTTAAATCTAGTTTCGTCTAAGATGCTTCTATATTTTCAAGACTACTATTATGAGCTTTTCCAAACAGTTGTCTTTAATTTTGTTGGCAATAATAAGCCAACCGGGATGTCTAATATGTTAAACCGGGATGTCTCCCGAGGAAATGTCTCCAAACCCATAAATAAATAAACGAACATGATATCTTATTTTTATTCTTCTGACTACATGACTAAGTCTCTTGAACACCCTAAGTGGAATGATTATTGGAAGCACTGCAATCGGAAGCCATTCACGGAAGCCAAAGTTTGGATCACTTTGACTGGAGGCCTCTTTTACCTAAGTCAGAGGCTTAATCAATACGGAAAGTATAACTAGAGAGCCTTTATTTCTCGAGATTGAGTTTATTCTTCGGAAAGAGAGAATTTTAAAAGATACAGTATAGTGAGACCACACTGTACGGCCTGCTCGTTCTACCGTGAATAAATAAAGTATACTGAGACAACCATATTGAAAAAATTGTCAGTATTTCTCTACATTTTTGAACATGTATCGGCAAAGAGCTTAATTATACTCTCAAACTTATTTATCATTCCAAAGACGGGACAAATCTCTACATTTCAAATTATATTCCAAGTATTCCAAGGCCAAAAGGCTCCCCAAAGGCTCCCAAAAAAAGAATATGTAAAATTATAGTTTGATAATTTTTGGAACGTTCACGTTGGCTGCAACAACGAATGCTGGAATTTACACTTGGGAGGTGGGGACATGTTTTTGGAAGAGGAAATCGACCACTTAGCCGATGGCCTCTGCTTACCGTTACTGATTACAAGTCGGGACCTCGGGTAGGTCTATTCTGTAATTTATTTTACCATTAAATGAAGCAAGATCACAGTGCATAACTGCATGTCCGCATAATCGTTCCGGAAAACAAAATAATTAGGAATTATACTGTTATTGAAGATTGCATTCTGTAGATCTCATCCATAGCCCAACAAATCATTGGAACCATCCAGATATTAAGCATAAGTTGGCAGAAATGATTACTTTTAGTTAGAATAGATGATATTCTAAAAATATAGAAGTAAATTTCCGTTACATCTCTTAAATTTGAATCATTTTGGCTTGTAGATTATGATCAATTGAAAGTTCGTTTTCATCTAAGCTTGTACAATATCGCTCAAATTTTAACGAGAAAATTGATTTGATGAAATTTTAAAGCACATCTTTTTAATTTCTGTATTCTCATGTACTTTGTTTGATGTTACCTTTGTTTCAAGGAGTTTCGTACTATTTTGTATTATCTATATCTTTATTTTTGCATTTCATTTATATTTCTTCCCAAAATGCATTTATTATTTTATGAAAATTTGTTTTGTATTTAAACTAGTTGAAATTGTAACAATAGAATGCTGTTTCTTATCAATTTCCTTACTGCAATTCAATATGCGCGGCTAAAGGAAATAAATTCTCTAACTCTAGAAAAAAATCATTCTGGAAGTAAGTGATAGTACTAAGAACAAAAATATGGGCCCTTGAAATAATTCAAGTTCATTTGAATTAATTTTAAGTGTCTATAAAGAGCAGATAAGCGCTACCATAGTGTATAGAACCATCTTTTTGATTGATGCCATAATATAAACAAAACTCCCTCTACAAGCAAATTTGCCACAAGGGCCGACCTTACAAAGCATCAGCTGCGCAAGCAGAACGGCGGTCAGGAAAATTCGTATTGCGTCTTCGCAATAGCCGGACCGCCGACACTATTTTGCGCCTCTAGCGTGCAAATAAAAATAATTCCCCCGATCGGGCGGGCAGGACGCGTCTACATCCGAGTGCGATGCGATCGGTCGGATTTGGGTTGGTAAATGTGTTGCTGTAATTTCTAAATTCACCTCGCAAAACGATCCTAAAAATAGCACGCAAGCGCGTCGGATGTTTCGAGGAAGGAACATATAGGTGGGCTTGGCCGTGCCGTTAAGAATGAATGCGGACCGAGCAGTGGGAAGACATACGTATTATGTAAGCCATCGAGATTTCGAGGTTATTTTTCAGCAGCGCGTGCTAACGATGAATTGTGAAATCGTGCACACGAGCACATTTCGATGTTTATTTGTATGAATTTTGTTTTTTTTCTGCTCGTTCTTATTGCGATCTTCCTTTCCCTGCGTGGCACTCTTTCGGCAATATTTTCAACCAATTAATTAACCAAACAAAACGGGAGCCGAATGACACGCGGTGCGATGAGCACATCGACGCGAGATGGGCGAGAACTATTTTGTGCTGTGTCATAATCGTGGAAAGTGGAGGCTGTTTGTGGACCCACCCGTCGTCAGCTGATACAACAGTGTGGCCGGTGAAGTATTGTCCATTCGGGTTGGATGATTACCAAAGGAGGGTACGGCGTGATCGAATTATCTCATCAGTATTCTGAGAATTACTTGCAGTGAAATTAATCTGCCTTTTTCGCATACCGCTTCCATGCGGTTACGGTTAGGTTTTAATGTTTTCCAAGCAAAGATTGAGAGGGCGATTATTTTTGGAGAGAATAGTGTCATCTTCGTATTTTTATTTACATGAGACAATTCCATGTGAAATATAGGAGTAGTGTGGGAAAAATGTAAGTTTTCGAAACGTATCAGAACCGGGACCTTTAGGTGAACCTAGTAGATTCGTTGGATTTTTTCTGTATTCACGATAGAACGGTCAGGCCGTATATGTTGAGTTCGTTGGATACATACAAACGAGAATTAAAAGAAAATCATGATCTACGAGTCTCTAGAGCATTTAATTATTATTTTATTTAGTTTTTTCCGTAGATCTCAACTTACAGAGATTCGTAAATTGCGGATTTTAAAATTTAATTTAATGTAATTTGTCATTTTTCAAGCATTTTTAAAACCAGTCATATGTTAAAATTAATTTTGATAACAGAGTATATCCGGAATTAGGCAACGCACAAGAAGGAAATGTCTTGTATATTTTGAAAATCAATCATAACAAATGGTGCAGACAAAACGACATATACCGCCATTTTTTTTATTATTTCTCCATTGGCCATATTGCTCCATGCGCCGTTACACTAAATATTTCCCTTTATTATAAGTACTGGAAATATTTACTGAAAAATTTAACATTTGTCACAATAAACGTAAATTGTTAATATTCGATCCCTTCATATGAAGTAAAACAAAACTTGTTACACTATATTTGGGTGACGTGAAAATTTGAGAAACGTGAACTTATTTTGTTTTCCTTTTGAATGACGGCCAGGTAATTGTACTTAAGTTGCTACGTTGCAGGATAGTATATAACTACCACGTAGCAGGGCCACTATCCCACCAGGCCGCCTCAATCTTGAATTTATATGAAGCTCAGATTCTGTGTAACTCGGAAATGATTGTTAATATAATAGTTGCATAATTTTTATCAACAAATTTTTTAATTTACCTATGAATGAATTTACCTATAATGAGAATGAACAGGTGAATTAATTTTTTCTTAAGCGTGTTTATTCATTTTATTCATTTACCTCAGTGTTTATTATGGGCTTTTTAAATCATGAAATTGAAATTTAACTCATTCTTAATGACTCTGTGTCTTACTTTTGAATGGACTCATGCATCATCATAAAGTATGATTTAACTCAATTGTCATGACTCTTTGCGGTGACTATCCACTCACTCATGACTCGGTCATCTAAATTAGGAATGAAGCATTACTATCGAAGGAGTCAGTTTAAGAGTTAACTCATTAATATGACTCACTCTCGTGGCGTCAATCCAGCTTAGTAACAACTCACTTTCAGTCCTATCTCTGACAGGTACATAATCATGAATTTTTCGCTATTTACATCAGTAAAACAATGATAATGTTTTCACTGATCATTAGTGTAATCGCTAACAGCCTTGATTATGTTTGATAAATATAATTTCCTGCAGTCTATCAAAATCTAGCAAAATCTATTGAGGGTTTCAATTTAAAGCTGACAAAGTGTAGAAAAAAACGTGTTACAGAAAAAGTAAAGAAAAATTTGCATGTTTTAACCTTCTTATGTACAACAAAATAGAAATGTCAAAAACCTACTTCTGTGATTTTATTAAAATACGAGTATGGGACGAACATCTTCATGCTAGTTGAAAATAAAACAGAGTAGTACATTGTATCAAAACATGATAACACGATCGCAGTTTTCCTGTCTTTATTCTTCCCCACAGTTTTTCTTTCTCGTTCTCTCCCTGCCCAGCTCGTTCTAACCTCAATATGTAGCCGCATACTATCTTGCGCAAATAAATGACCCCTGT
>KB664255.1:8955788-8987585 GCA_000349025.1 Anopheles minimus | reverse complement strand
TTATGCTTTATATAAAGTGCTCTTAAAACACATTATATATTCCTAAAAATATACTCTTTATTGTAGTTTTTAATATTTAGTTATCGTTTGAGTATTTATACCATTTTCAATCACATTAACACATTATCTAATTTAAAAAAAGAATATTTTTAAACATATTTAAAAAGAAATATTCATAACAATATTTGTTTGCTATAAAAAGATAACAAAATAAGTAAATAAGTAATCTGACATGAATTTCTGAAGCAATGCGAAAATTGGGGGCAAAAAAGTGACATAATCAATTAAATTCGGCAGAACATTCTGCAACTACAATTTTTTAAAGAACCGAACTCATTTAAACTGTTTCGGACAGTGTTAAGGAATGTAATAATTACTTGTAAATTTTTCCTACTGGCACAAATATAATTATATTGAATGATTTAAATTAAAACACTATTACAGTTTTCACTATTACAGTTTTCTGCTACGGAAACTAGGAAAATGCGTAAAACGGCAAACACATAAATCAAAAGGATGTCAAGTAAATCGTAAAATCCGAAAGTCCTTGCAGTTATGTCGTTTTCAAAGGTTATTTTATTAAATTTTATCGTTCTACTTTAAATATACTAAAATTGATATTGTATACATTTCAAAAGAGTTATGACACTCAAGCAATCCCAAATCAAGAACAAATGCAAAAACAAAGACAAACCGACGAATAAAAGCAAATTACACTAATTTTAGGAAATCGTAGTCATAGAGCTCGGTTCCCCACACGAACATTCAGTCCACTTATAGGTAATTCTCTGTCTGTTACAATGATGTGTAATATCTTATGTAAGTAAATCAAAATTTGGCCTTGTTCTGTGTACGTAATATTTTGTCTACAAATAAATGTTAATCTTTTGCAAGTAAAATATTTCACATGTAATCAGTTTGCAAACATTTCATCATACGAGTAGCTTCTACGCAATATGTTTCATCATGCTTGTTGTGCGAACCAAAATATTGGTATAGGTGATTCTTATTCCTATGTTGCAACATTCAGCAACGATGACTCATCGTGAAATGGAATGTGGTTTCGAGCAACTGACCGAATAAAAACTTCATAAAGGACGTTACGTTCAAAACGCACAAATGTTCTTGCAGTGTTTTGCTTATTATTTACTCCAATTAAATAATTTCTTTTGTTTACTGGTATTTCCGGACCACCGAGGCGCATGGACCGTCCCGCTTGGATGAATCATTGCGCAAAGCATTTCCTGGAATAATGATTTGCAGTATCGGGAATAGCATATCGAAAACGAAGACATAACGCATGGGAAAAAGCGCGATGATTCACATGGGAACGCGATCTTCAATCAAACAATTGTCGATACGCTCCGACCCTGTCTGTTGACACTGATGAGCACGGTTAGCTGGTTAATCAATTTGCATAGCCCGTCATTACTACAAATGATGTGACGCGAATGTGTCGGACCGAACAAAACACGTTACATCATTCACTAACGCGTTACGTTAATTGGCATTTAATATTCTAAATCGCGAATGTCTTGGAGGCTGATGGAAAGCAACATTGTAGATTAATATAAATTATTCCTTTTAATCTAGGGACAGTTTGCAGTGTAAAAGATCTGCACGGACGTGAAAAACATTCCTCGGTTGAGCATTAGTGTAGATGCTTCTTAAGTTGCTTTCATTTGCCATAATTATTTAGCATAAAATGAGTCGTGCAAGTGTGCGTGTGTGCTCCAGAAGTGTTGCCAAGTCGAACTTTAACGTGCGGTTGAAGGCCAAACCATTGGGGAAGTTCTGAGTGGCTCAACTGTGTTGCATCCGAGACAGCATGAAGTCGCGAATTGTAGTATTGTGAACGTTTCGGTGCATATGGTCGATCTTACGATGCAGTCGTGCTTAACCACATTGGTGATGGAAATGAAAAGTTCCTAGAATAATAAAATTCAATATTTGGTTCATACAAAATTAGTTACTAAGGTTTAAAAAAATAAAGAAAAGAATTAAAACTGCTTTAGGAACAGATCGTAGGCCATCGTACGACACAAAAAAACATTATAATAATCATTATAATTTTTTTAATTGATGAAAAAGAACTCATGAAAATAAACATAAACCTAAACTTGATCTAAATTGCAATTTACGTTGGTTGAGAGATATTTCCTTCTACAAACCGTAAAAGGGCACCGTAAAGGGCATCCCGGGTATAAATTATGAATAATACTTTTAAAATAATAATAACAATAATAACAATAACACAATTCGGCGGAATGCCTTAATTTTTGAAGAATAAAATATATACAATTTAACGACAACCGTGGCCGTGACAACGAAAAAATATATAAGTAAATTATTAAAATGATAATAGCATTGATAACATTATTTCAAACAAGTCCAAAATAAAAATAATGAAAGTCTTTACTTTACTTTACGAAAAATTTGAATTTATTGATGTAAGGGAATAGTCAATAATTTTTAATTACAGTAACTTATCATTAAACACAGTTTCCTGTTCAAGGACTTCTTGATAGGTCGTTCCCTGTGCAGACTGATCGCTAGCCGTTGCGGGGTGGTGCCGGGAGATGTGAGAAATCTGGAATAGATGTAGAAAAGCGCAGATGTAAAAATGGTTTCATTTATTACCTACTCAGTTTAAAACCTTGACAGAACGCTCGGACATTTGAAGAAATGAAGAAAGAAAGAGTGAACGAGAAAGTGGTTTAAATTATAGAATAAATATAATGTTTAATACACACTGCCGTATGCAACAATTTAGAACTTTAACTATTTTTTCTAATAAAACAATATGTAAAATGGACAGAAACTATAACTCCACACTCCAATTAGTATCACATGTTCTTGGATCTCCGTTGGTAACCAAAGCCCGCTTGTGTCCAATGTTTTCGATCAGACGGTTTCGTTTCGCTTTCATTTATGCAGTCCTCTCCACACCGCACTGTCATATTCTCGTTACCATGGGAGCGAAAGAAGAAGCAGAAGAACACAAGGCGCAATCCTCCGACAATTACTCAATTAAGGAAACAAACCAACCGGCGGGAGTCCCATTTATCGACCACGCCGGTTCGCATGCCTTTGTGCCATGCGGAAGTTTTGCCGGCGCAGTGTCGTTGGCCAATCCCAATCCCTGTTGCAATGGCGCCCTCGTTTCCCGCCCACCCGGTCTGGTATCGAAAACTAGTTTTCGATCTATGTCAAGTTGACGTGGTGGTGCGCCATTCTCTAGTGGGGAGGCTGTTGCTCTGTAAAAGGTAATGGGCAAGGCATCGTCACGTCCAGTCGCTGTGTATTGCTGTCCCTAGTACCGGCCACTCCACATGTGTGATGTGCGAAATAGCAAACAAGAAGCGAAAAAAAAACGACTAGGAAATTCTAGCGCAATCAAAGCGCAAAGGCCACGTGGGGTTCGCGTAGAAACCGTTGCGCGAAACTATCTGTCGCGCGTCTAGCGCGATTGCGTAATCGTTGGGTTGTTGCTGTTCTTGTTGCGTGTATTTGTTACCGTACTTCTAATGCCATTCGGATCAGGTTTTTTGTTTCGTTTTCTACTCGTCAATCCATTTGTTCTGGTTTTTTTCCTACTAGTGGAAGTTAGCAAACTGTTGACGAACTGGATGGGTAGAACAAAACAGGAATAATCGTGTTTTGAAGTTTTGAATTCTTTTGCCTGAGAACGAGAATTAGGGGAATATTTGGAAGTGTGTGGAATGTTTATTAGAAATGTCTTCCACATTGCGAGTGACCTTGGCAGTTTGAGTTGATGGAATGTTGAGGTGTAGTGAATAGTTTTTGGGGTTTTTCAAAATATTGAGCAGTTCTAGAGAATATTTATCGCATGCAAACAAAAAAAAGTGTCAATGTCAAAAGTGTTGCAATAAATCTATAAGGACACAATGATAAGAAGATCCATATTGACGTTACTCCAATTTCTTGGACATGATTCTCATTTTGAAATATTTATTTTTAATTTTTAAATGAAATTCTTCAATGTAGTATTTAGATGATGGCATTTGAATCCGATTTTCTTAGATTATTTAATTTAATTTTATTTTAGGTGGCGAACTGGTGGCCGAGGAGATAGCCACACTGGTCTTAAACTGCAGGATCGTTGTTCAGATCTCATCCAACGGATTATCCAACTACGTGGAGTCAATAAGTCTAGGAAGGCGAAAATAGCAGGATTAGATTATTAAATTGAATAGTCTTTATAGCCTTTAATTCTATGTTAAATGTTTCAAAGGACTCCATATATGCCACAGTTGGGGGGATGTGGCAAGTTATAATTCTAATATTGATATATAAAACAAGATGTTTTAAATAGAGCTTAATTTTAATATCTCCTAACATCCTATCCACAAGAATTTCAACCTATGTTTGGGAATAATCTAAGAAAATCTAATTAAAAAGCCATCATCCTAAAACTTTATAAAAAAAATTTCATTTAAAAATTTGCTAAAATTTAAAATATAAAACAACGCCCTCTAAATACAGCTTAATTTTAATATCTCCTTATATTCTATCCATAAGTTAGAATTTAATCCTCAGTATGGGAATCAAACCGTTAGGATCTCTTTTCTCCTCACTTAATTCTTAACGTTTTGTACATTTTTTATCATCCTCGAGGCATCTAAATTAAATATAAAGCTTCATTAATCTCTCGAAAGGATATTAATTATTAATAAACCAGAGTTAATAGTCAACAATTTAGAAGTGAAATGTCTAGATATCTTGCCATGTAATATTATGGCAAACTATCAGCAAAAACTTCTGCATTAGAACACGTTTCACCACAAAGCAACAAACATTCCTTTCGCAAAGATCAACCATAGAGTGGAATTTCTTCAGCGAACATGTTTGTGCGCGTGTGTGATTTCTGTGTGTCTTCTTCGCAGGATTGTTATTTCACGCTAATAACAATGCACAAGCACGTCACCCGTTTCCTGTTTCGGCCACGGGGGGGTTTTGCACAATTCCCTGCCTCAAAGCGATTCCTTCCAGTTCGCTAACGTTTTTGCTTTGAAAATCACTTTCAGCTTCCGCTTCCACCGTTCCACAGTAACCGAAAACCGTGCCAAAACTCGTTCATTCTCGATCAAACCACTCGGCAGAAGTACACGCATTTGAGGAAGGGGAAAACAAAGAAGAAAAGCCCCCGATCGGGTTCGATCACCCGCGTGTGGTTGAAGAAGCCACGAGCGACCAGCAGCGCTGGAGCGGAAGGATTGAGTAATAGCTGCCTAATTTAATGGTAGTCATCCTTTAACCCGCAGTTAAGGAATGTTTTTTTTCTTTTTTATCATTATTTGCGACTGTGCGAGTGGTTGGTGCCATCACATAAGATATCGGCTTGTTTTTGCTTCTCACGATCGATATGCGCAAACGACCGGTGGCCGCCGTGTGAAGAGAATTTTATGACCAGACAGCCGACCGAACACTTCAAGTTGATGACGAGACCTGATGCTGCCGTTATGGGCTGAAGCCTGGTCCGCAGTATCGCATTACATTCTTCAGAATGTTGCAGGTTTTGTTTGCCATCTAGCTCATATTCCTGTTTGTTTTTTTGTTTCGTTAGAAATACGAGGAAAGAAATAAAAAATAATAATAACCGTTTGGGAAGAATTTTTGAATGGATTTTACGCCGGATGAATGACGCAGATGGAAACAATTGTTTTTCAGTTAGAGAAAATGGTAAAATAAATCACGATCAAGAAGCTTAAGTTGCGTAGTAAGAGTAATTAGTTGGCAGAAGAAAAAAATAAGAAAATAACTTAAATGATCTACAATAAAAATAAGTTTCTCCGGTTGTTCACCACCTTCGCGTGATACGCAAATAAAACATGTTAAAAACAACCCCTTTCCGTGCTGTAGCTATACTCATGGGCGCTCGGTTGGGTCTCCAGCCCGCTGTTCACGCTGCTCATCGAGCATTTCCGCTCCTTTGCTCTTCCGTCACACAAACTCACACACGCGCACGTACGTTCCAGCCAGTAACTAAAACGAACGACCATGAACTGTTATGTATTTCACGATGCGTTGTCGCGCGTAAGATTATGTGTGATGGGAACGGGGTGGGACTGGGAGAGAGGGTTGGGGAGTTCGATGTCGGTACGCTTATATGTCTGTACTATGCGGGCCACCATCTACACGTAATATTAATAATATGCCATAAGCCGGCAGCCCGATTGAAGGACGGCATCGTGCTCGATGTGTCATCCCGGTTCGCGTTGGCCCTCACCGCGGCAGTGCAACCAATGTGCACCAGCTGCAACCGGTGCAGGAGGCTTCCGTGGTGGAATTGTCATGCGAATGTGAATGCGTTATATTTTTAACTGTTTTCTTTCCACTGCACTGTTCGATCGATGTTCGAGAGGTACGCTAACCCTTGGGAAGTGGAGATCGTTAAAAGGGAGGGTGGAATTGTTTGATGCCATTTGTTTATATTTACACATTTACATTGTGCATACTATAAATACTAAAGTATAATTCCCCCTCCACATTTTAAGCATTTTTGTTATCGAAATATTGTAAATATATCTAAGAACTGTAATTGATGAATAAACTATATATTCTTATTGAAGGAATAATTATTTTGAGAAAAGACATTCATATGAATCTTCAGACAAATGAATCAGGAAAGGAATTTCAAAATATTCTTAAATCTTTATAAAATCTATGTCAAATCACTGGAAGCTTATTAATTTGTGGAGAATAATGCATTATCATTATTTTGTAGCATGTGACAGATAATGCAAAATTTGCAATACGGCATTGACGCGATTATTAAAAAAAAAACAAGGTATTAGAAGAATATATATTTTTCTATCCTTTTAGTATGTGCGGTTTCATTTTGTTTAATTTAGTTTAATTTTTTGATATTTATACATTTATTTGTTTATTTATTTATTCATAAGTTTATTTATATTTAGATTAGCTCCTGAATTATTTTGGCAATTTTTGTTTTTCTTTTCTTATTTATACATTCTTCTATTCTCTTTTTTGGGTTTTTTTTATTTCTTGATTTAATAATTCATTTATCGCTTTATTCCTTTTTTCCCTTTATTTAATTCTTTCATTTTTATTATTCTATTTCCATATTCCGCTGTTCTTTTTTGTTCTTGATTCCTTTTATAAATGATTCATTTATTGTTTTATTCCTCCTCCTTGATTTATTTTTTTATTCTTTTTTTACTTTTTTACATATTTTTTTTACTTATTCTGTAAATCAATTTATTAATTGTTGGAGCAGTTATGCTTCATTCAAGGAATTATTGATTTTTATCTTATTCTAGAGTTTTCGTCATTATTAAATAAAATATTGAAAATCTTATATATTTGATTTGCATGTGATCACTTTAAACTAATAGAATGTTAATAATGATTTTTTGGAGTTTTGAGATTGGAAATAATTCATACCCATTCAAGAATCAGAATAAACTTCACCCAACCCTGGTTGACGGTGCAAGAGTTATTCGAGTGCATAATCTAGAACAGTTGCACTGCATTTTGAGTGGCCAATTTCCTGCCATGTAGCGTGGGCGCAACAGCCGAACAAAAGGCGCCAAAGGGCTTCAATGTCCTATTATTTCTTTCCTTTTTCCCCCAATACACTCAGCACCGGTACGGCATAAATGAAAAGGAGTCAGGGCTGTGCACCAAATGGACGTCGCCTGTCACGCTGCTTTAATTAAGCGCAAATAGTAAAAAGACACCCATTGCAGTGCGTCCGGGAAATGGTCCGTTTTCTTTTTTCGAAGCGTTGTATGCTGCTGCTTCCTGGTTGGTCTGGGTCCTGGGTCCGTTTTCACGTTCGCACACAATGCTGAAAAAAGCGAGTTTTATTATTGGCCCGCACCGTCCAGAAGTGGTTCTACCCATTGAAAGCGAAACTCTTCCGGGAATGAATGATTGCTATTAAATCGGCAAATGTTTGCTTTGGTCAATGGGTTTCCCTTTGGTCGCCCTGTCCCGAGTAGGGGAGCGTGGAGGGTGTTTGGTGTAGTCACCACCTCCGGATCGCACGCAGTAAACATTTATCAGGTTCAGGTGTTCAGCATAATCAGTGCGAAACGCGACGGGGCGGCTAGAATTGTAGGAACCGTCAAGAATCGGTTGGTTGGAGCTTAACGTACAGTGGGATGCATAGTTGTAAGGTTATTCAGTGGGGTTTTCCAACTATTTTGATTGTCCTATGTTCACTTCACACTTTTACGTTAATCCTAATTAGTACCGCTTTAGTTAAATTAATGATTAACTATACATCTGTACTTGTTGCTTTATGTTGTCCCCTTGGCAAAGAGTAGCAATAAAGTTTGAATTATTCCCATCAGCCGTGGTACGGAGATGTTTCTTATCCCTCGCCGGGTTATCATCCTACCAGAGGGCAGCAAAACTCAAGCGTTAATTTATTTCAATAAATTAATTAAACCGTACAATACGTTTGTATGATTGCTTCAAATAAATCGTACGATCCGTGATAATCTCCGATCTTATCTGGGCTCTTCTTATGCCCGTCTACCTATCAAGTACCTCCCCGCATTTTGCCCACACAGCACTGTGGAAGTTAATGCACTCGCCCTACGTGTCGGCTAGGAGGTAAATGTAAATCAATTGCACTGCGGTAAGATTTATGTTGCGTCCGCTTCTTGACTTCGTGCTGCTCGTAACGATTGTTACTATTTTATAGCTTCTTTCACTTTACACAGCCCTGGAAGCATAAGCGATGCTCGCTTTACTGCCCGTTTGCACATTTGCGGTCATTGTCGCACCCGGGGAAGGACTTGCCGAGCTGCAACAATCCGACTGTCGGTTCTGTCCGTCCGTCCGTCTGTCTGTTCTGTTCTGCTGTCATGTACGGACATATGTACCCGTGCACTTCGAGCCACGCTTAGTGTGCCGGCTTAATGCTCATTTCGCTCACGGAGAACCACGGAGAACCACCCGAATGGATGCATTCCCATTATTGGGACCGTGGGAGTAGATTACTTTCTCGCAGACTGGCAAGGCAAAATCTATTAATACCATTACAAACGCTTTAGGATCCAACGCCCGGACAACGATCTTGGGCTGTTGTTGGATATCAAGTGGGGAATAATGATGGTCCTGCCAGGCCCCGTGACTCGATCGTATCCTGGCTGCAATAGTGGGGCGTAATAAATGCATTTGCGAAATGGTTTAGTGCCCGTTGTTTGCACTTCGTACGCGGTTAGTGAATCCGTTCCCGCTTCGTGCGTTGATTGTTGTGCGTGCGTATTGTCTGCGGATAGATTGGCGTTTATTTATTGGCCACTGCATGGACGGTCGGTTCTGTAAAGCAGGTAGTAAAAGTAAATAAATCTAGCCAGTCAATTATGTCCTGATTGAAACGTTTGCCTTGGAAATAGTGAAGCGGCCGAAGAGGAGCAATTGTTTATTATGTTAAATGTTTTTTTAATGGTTTTATTTTCCTTTTTATTTCTAAATTAATTTATAACAGCCCATTAGTAGCAGACCTTGTATAGTTTGGAGAAGGAAATATACTCTTCAGTTTAAATTATTTAATTATGAAGAATAATAGATAAAAATGTTCAATAGTAATGTATATTATGTCGAGCATTTTTTCCAAAAAAATTTATATTATGTCGACCAAATTGATAACAAACATCGTGATTGCAATTGTGACTTTCTGGATTTGTATTTGTTACCTGGAATGCTTAAAAAACTATGAACGTTATGTGGATAATATTAAGAGGGTGCACATTGATGCTGATTTAAATGCTATTTTTGGAAGAAATTAAATGCTTTTTTCTTATCGCAATCTAACATAGCAACCAGAGTTGAGCATAACTTGAAAGCTAAATTTAGCTGGAGACCATTCAAACTCTGTTTAGGATTTTTTTTATAAATCAGTCAATTTAATCTATGCTAAAGCTTCAAAACGCCATAAAAGATTCTTAGCTGCTTCTTTTAAGTAAAGTTTATATAAGTATTAGGATTTAATAGCTCAAATTGAGACGCAACCATAAAGTTCAAGCAGACTCTGATGGCTTTGAGCGTTTATAAGCTGTCAACGGATGTACAGGGATACTATTTTTTTGTACCCAACAATTTAAGTTTTTTTTGGACACCTGAATCTCTCACGAGGCATTTTAGAGCTTGAGATAGTTTTTGAAAAATCCATAAAATTTTGGCAACCTACAGTTTACGTTTGTGCGTGGAATAGTCTGAATTTATTTCGTTATAATGTTCGATTAAAATAATTCTCGTAATTAATTTCATTTTTCTCAAAATCTTATGTGATGGTCTTATTTAGCTAAATTTTTTCATATTTTTTTTCGTACAAAAAATAAATTCATGTTAATTTTTTTTTAAAATGTTAGCAGCTTGAGAATAAAATCGGGTTTTAGTCTTTCTTCTGTAGCTCGACGAAATAGATAAAATTGGTAAAGAATGGTTCAACAACGTGTCCGACCTAGGTTCAATTCTCGACTGTTTCGCATACCCCATTTGTTATTCTTCACCTTTAAGATTTCAGTAATTTTAGGTATGGCTTAATATATTTGCCTTCTTTACTGATACCTGCTTTTAACATTAATAAAAAAAACCAGATAGGTGGCCAATTTGTTAGTGGTATTATAAAAAAAATGTAAGCAACATTGTTTCATGTTGATCATTCCTAAGCGATGTCTCACACACGCTGGTTCGAGAGGCTTTTTTTCTGCTTGCGCTTATGATGTTCAAGTAACGTCATGTCATGTCGCTGGTAACTTCACACCCCACGCATTGTTTGCCCTTCCCGGTGTGAGCTCCGTGGCATATTGAGTGGTGAGTGTCGCAAGCTCGAAGAACGAAGGGCCCCGCGGGATAAGAGATCAATCGGCAGCTGAGTGCAACTGAGCACTTGTCTGCACGTTGCACCCGGGCACACGGCTCAAGGCCAAGGAACCGGCACCCGTAGCCACGCAAGTGCTGTGAAAAATGCAGAAGAAGAATCAATCAAGCTGGGTTGGGATGAAGGGCAAAAAGAACACTCCAGAATGCAGTGACCGAGCGAGTTGCACCGCAAGAACAAAGTCATCGTTGAGGTGATGCATCTTTAAGGGTGTTCTTGTGCAACGTGACGAGACATACAGTGCGTGACACATTTTTAATCATGTAGTGAAATTATAGACTGTTTTAAATTTTTAATACAGAAAGTTTATCAAACAAAACTATAAAAAATAGCAAGCTATTTATTTATTTAAGGTAAAAAAGTGAATAGGTAGTTACAATAGAGCTTAATATTTTTTGCTACACCGACTGTAACCAAATGCACTCAGCTGCTGCCTTCACTAACCATCATTCTTGTTAATGTTCTAGACACCAATTTTCCACACTTTTGCTCTCGTTCCCTTGCACGCACTCTTCCTTTCCCAAAGACATTGGTTATATCGACACGCGGCACGCTCGTCTCCCAATCGGGTTGTCGCTGCCACACATGCCATCGAGACCATGAGCATATTCGATCATCAACAATGTCCATGGCACGCAACGCATGAAAAGCGAACCATTCGGGATGTTCTAACCGATGTGTCTTCGGACCTGGAATGAAGGGAACCGGAAGGGAAAATGGGTTACAGCACAAGAATTACGAAAATGCAGCAAAGTGCGGTGTGGCGAATAAAATGGAAAGCGAAGCAAAACAAGAGTGTGGAGATAATTTTCTTCAATTATACACACGTACGGGGACGACCGGTACCGGACCGCAGACCATCCGTTGCATAATAGCTTTCATAATATGTGCGCCGCTTTGTCTTTCCTTCTCCTTATCCTTCGGTTGTTTCGGTGGAGTGATGCGATGTTCTATATTTTATACGGGTTTTCAGTGGTGGTTCGATCATAAGATTGTGCACAGGGGGAGTAGGAAAACGTAACTAGTTATTGATGAAAAATTGATTAAACACTATTGTGAGTCGTTTGCCGTTGACCTAGAAGGGATTATCACAACCCTAATGCTTCGTCTATTACGAAATTAATCTCCCTACCAAACAAAGGATTATAAAATCATGCACCCCAACGAACAGCCAGTTTCTCAATTCCAGACGATCCCTGTCCGCAATAGAGGAAGTATCCCATTTCACTAACACACACTCCAATCCACAGCTCCTTGTTCTTTGTTTGCGCGTGACAACCAAGGACAGGGAACGAAACTGCGTCGTAGACAAGTCCTGCCGGTTGGGGTTTTTGTGTGCCAGGATACGTACACACCGCAGCAGACGGTATGTCCTTGGCCCATGGCTCGAAGTGCGAGTTCATCCTCGGTGGCACATTCCGCGGATTCGCAACCAGCCAAAACCCCGGTAGATTGCAATCTTCTTCGTCACTTCGATTCCTTTCGGTTTTGTAAGGGAGCGGTCTTACCGAAGGAACATTTTTGCCGTCTCGGTTTCCTTAGACGCAACACACGTTCACCTGTCAGCCGGGCAAACCCAGTATGGTACGTCGGGCTATGGAAAAGAAGGGGTTCCTGTTTTCGTGCGAACGATTCCCGTCGTCTAGACGGAAGATTGTTAGAAGAAGAGCACGGCAAAACTATTCGGCCGGAGCGGTAAGCATTCGTATGCGAACCCGTGTGAAGGACACTGTCTGGAGAAAAAGAAAAGGGAAAAAAGGAAAGAAGATTGAACTCCGAGGATGCTTTTTACAATTTAAAATGGTTCAAAATTGTTCGCAAAACTGTGGTGGCTGTTTTAAAAAAGTTCCATTTTTATGCCATTTTATTATGGCTCTTTGTGGATTGATTTACGATCAGCTCTTAACTGTTCTTAACGCTGGTTCCAGCTTGCATCTCACCACTTCAAGACGGAACAAAACCAGACCGGTCCCAATTAGAATCCCAAAATCAATCTTTGCTTAAGCGGGTTCGTTCGCGACTTTAGCTGCTGCAACTCCCGTCAGTGAGGCGGTTGTTAAGCCACAAGATGACATAAGAAAGAAACCAGAGCCCTCGTCTCGGGAACAAGAAACATTCCTTGCTAAGGTCACCCATCCGTCTCGTGTTGCAACAGTATTCGCCTAAGCCCGAACAAAGAAATGAATGAATTCGTCTGCGGAAGATTCGGGAAGAACAAAAAAAAACACAAACACACACCAATCCGAAGGGGACGAATGGTAAAATTTTATTGCCCATGTCTGGTGGATACAGTGCCAAACGGTACCATAGCGACGAACTCTCTGGGCAGACAAGAAAAAAAAAACAACCATAGGGACCACCGTCAATTTTCCAAAACCACCGAAACGACACCGGTGTGGAAGTGGCAAAGCCGAACCGAAATGACCGAAACAGACCGGAGCGCATTTCAGCGCAGCATAATTAATGGTTCGCAAAAATCTTCATTTCCAAAAAAGTCGTTTAGTGTGGTGCGGGGGATTAAGGGGAAGGGGTACGGGAGGAGCCGCGCCGGTCGTCTAGAATATCCAGACAGTCTGAGAGCGTGGCCCCCGAAGAACCGCAAGGGCAGTGCCGGTTATGCGAGGTTAAGATGATCGGACTGTTTTTTGTTTGTTTTGTTTTTGGTTGTTGGCCCCTTTTGGTTTCGTTGCACCGTTTTCCTGCTTATTGAGTGGATTAGATTTCCTTCCAGACGGTTTAGCCGGGGGAATGAAGCGAAAAATAATCGCCAAGAAGAAAGATCCATGGCTATGAGAGGGTTTGCCGTGTGGTAAGGCACTATTGGTAACTAGTTTTGGAACCTTTTCGCCGGATAAGCTTAAAGTTTGTCATTGATCAAATAGCAACAAGCGCTGGATGGCAGCATCTTTATGTCTTCCACTAGCTGGATTTTAAAACGGTACATGAGCTATTTTTAGTGACAAACTAATACGTCCAGACTTAGAGAGAAGAGAACAAAGTAAATGCAAGGAGACACGTGTTTGTAGCTGTTTCCCGTAGATGAAGTTGTTTTTTTTATTAGCTTTGAAAAATTTATGGAAGCCGGATAGAGTCATTAGGTGAGGATGAATATTTTTACTGAATGAAATATTTACAATGTATCAATTGTAAATCAATTGAAAATATCGATGTTATGGATTATTTCAAACCAGTTGGAGAACCTCGGATCCGAACCTTCAGAGTATTATGGTTTTATTGAGAATAGACTAATGCTTTGAGTTACTTTTTACTTAAGATTCGTGACAATTATTCTTCTTAAAAGATTGATAAAACAAAACTAGATTAGTCCTCGTCGATGATCACCTAATACGGCCCAATTTTCTTACAGTAGCACTAATATGTATGTATTTGATTTATTATTAAGTTTTCTACGTCGTCTAATACTAACCTTTTTCATGTTGGCTCTTGGTGAGTAAGTCTCATCAATTACCAATTTCTTAAACTGTTAAAAATCAATTACCTATAAAATAAAGCTATATAAGTCATGAGTCAAATCACATTTTGATGAGTTACATGAATCATGAGTTAAATAACATTCTCATGAGCGACATAAGTCATGAGTTGATTCATGTTGGGTGGATAGTCGCCACAAAGAGTCATGAGATATGAGTTAAATAACCTTTTCAAGATGGCAATTATATATTTATATAAAAGATTGAGTTTTTTCATTTATTCTCACTCAGTATGCAATCTTAACACTTATACAACATGTTTAATTTTGTTGGAAGATTAAGAAAACAGTTTGATTATTAGTTAAAACAGTAAAAAAATAATAATAAAAATTTCATCTTTTCATCTCTTTCTCTCAAATACTCATCCTTATGCGATTTATTATTTCTTTTTAGCTCTTTTTGTTAAATAATGTATGCAAAACGATACTCAGAATTTGTCGAAAACTTAACAATCGAATGACTTGAAAGTTTTAGCAGAAGTCCTTGGACACAATTTACTTATATACGATTTAATTTCAATTTCCTTTTTTTTTTTAATTCAATTTACTTACACTAATGAATCGAAAAATCTTCAATATAATTTATCAGGTAATTAATTACAGCACTTTCCTTCGTTATACTTGTAAATTTCTGCTTCCGGTAGATTTTTGAGGAATTGCCTGCAGCTGTGTTTTCTTGACAGCTTTTCAAAGCATATTTACTTGAAATTGTCTTTCCGATTTTTGTTTTCACTTACTTTTTTTATTGTGTTTATTTCCCAACGAGTACACTTCCAAATGCAATATTTGCGATACTAGTCTCTACATATCACCCCGTAAGAAACGTCATGATGATCGCTTTATGTTCACCGCAATGGAGGCGCCCCGTTCTTTGTAACGATCGCGGCAAGTGTAAATAAAATATTGTCCCATAAACCGAACGCGCACAATATCTGCAAGCAGGCATTGGAATTATTGCGATCGCAGCACACCACGGCACGCCACGCTCCAGATTTACACACTCTATTTACACTGATTTTGCATCATGCCGCGCAAAACGGAGCAAGCGACGAACCGTTCCGTTCTTATGCTGTGTGCCATTTTTGTGACTTTTTTGTGTTGCTTTTTATTTTCGCAAACCCCTTTCCATCGGTTCAGCCATTTCTCCTGCACCGAACACTTCCCCGTCCCGCTGGTCCGTCTGTCTGGCTGAGTTTCCCCCGTTGCTTTTCCCCCTTACGTTCGAACGAATGCATCGGGTCGGCTGAAGGAAGGAACCCAGACAGAATGGGAGAAGAACGAATAGAAGAACGAAAAAAACCGAATAAGCGATTGGTAAGCGCCGACTTGCATGTTGCGAACGGCAACCGCACGGCAACGGAAGAAGTCACAGCAGGCTGGAGCAGAACGGTGCAGAAAGTGAGAACAGAAATGAGAAGGAAACAATAACGTTGAAAGGGGGGGTTTTATTTTATTTCTTTTCAGGAAGCACAAACATGCGCGCGCGCGCACACACACACGCACACATTCGTTCATTTTGGGGTGGGATGAGAGTAAATGCAGTATTTTGCAGCACGCTCTGCACACGCTGGTGAGTGTGAAACGTGAGTGCACACACGCAAAGAATGAGAACTCACCGGCGAGAACGAACGCGCTGCACACACAGAGAGAATGCGTGTGCCGCAGACGGGAGATGGAGATGCATTGCGGCGATGGAGTCGCAGTCGCATCGACGGACGGCGGAAGAGTTCAGTGATCGGACCAGATTGACCTTGACGATACGGGTGCGCGCTGGGCTGCCGCTGCCAATATGCACACATGTCTATCTGTGTGTGTGTGTGTTCGATATGCAAAATATTGTAAGCCGGCGGGCACTCTGGCATGTGCATGCTGGGTTTTAGAGGGTGCACCGTGCGCTAGATGATGCGCAAAACGCCGGTCAGACAGAAACGCGTCGCTTTCTATGAGGTGAGTCGGCTGCACGCTTGATTTCCTTGGATTTTTCTGTTACTATAACAAGTGAAGGAGTAAGGGTGAATTGAAAGGCGACTACTATGTTGAAATAAAAATTTCCAGTCATTTATTTGCCTTTTTCAATTTTATTTAAAATTAAGAAATAAAAGTTATATCCGTAATTGAGGTTGTTAAACACTCCTTCAAGGCCCCACTAATAGACGAACCGAGAGCCATGTTTGTTAGTCCCTAAAAAATAGAAAAAAGGTCATCTATCCGAATCCGGGTAACATGATCCCTAGAGTAGGGGTTCAGTTCCTAAATAATGTCAAGTTCTTTCTTCATCTATCGCACGCAAACCTAACCTTGTCACCTCGCCATTATTAGACACGTAACCGATCCCTGCGTTTTCGGTCGATCCCCGTTGCACTGTTGGCCTCCAGCAGCAATAGAGTGACCGGTACACCCACCACCGGTTTATCCTCCCAGCATACGGCGTCTCCATGCAGCTTCATCTTAGCAGGCGGGAACCAAAATTTCGCGCGCCGATTTTTTTTTGGTTTTGCTTCTTCCATATTTCCCAAAATGTCATTCGCAGACACTCACCTCTTCTCGTTCTCACACGTTCTCACGATCGACTCTTTTATTGACACTCCATTTCACTCTTTCTCTCTCTCTCTCTCTCTTTCTTTCGCCCCAAAATTCTGCATCATTCAAACCAAAAATTCAAAGGTTTCCTTTCATTCCCTCGTTTTTCGTCCACGCAGGAGCTGCCCGTGCTCGATCGGGAGGTCTGGCGCGTTGTGTACTTCACTGCTTCGCCGAGGGGTTATTTATTTCCCCGTCCTCTTGAACATTTCGTTACGGACCAGACGCAGACGGTACGCGATTATGTAACGTGCCGTAAAAATACAACCCGAAACCGACCAGACCGATAAACGCACTCGTCGGGAAGGACGAACGGGCTGGGACTAGGGGGACGGGGAGTGTCCGGTGAGTTTCGGGTGCGAGTCTGGTGTTTTTATGTGGCCCCTGTCCGTGTGTTGGTGAGTGCCGGCATTCCTGCATGCACCGGTCTCGAGCGTTCCTTGACCTTTGCTTTGGCAGGGGTATGTTTTTTGGCCGAACGCCGATTGTGACGTAGCCGCCGTAGGGGTTTGGCCGATGTTGCAAACGGGGTCCGGTCCGGTGTACGCTTTTGGGGGGGCCCCGGGGTTGAGCCAATCATTTGAGCGGTCCTTTTTACTATGCCCTCCATGAACCCTGTGAGCAGACGACGCGATGGTGTGTGTTTGGTTTGCTTTGGGATTTGATTTCGGGTTGTTGTGCCGTAATTGCGCCGAAACGTATGGCAAGCATGGCAATAGTAAGAAAAAAATCGTACAAACACGAATAAAACGAGGGACAATAAACAGATGAGGTCTGGTGTTTCGTTGGGGTTTTCTTTTTTTAATGATCTGAGCTGATTTAATGGTTTGCATCTCAAATCACTTTAGTATCGTGAGAATTTAGATGAAGTCATTCTGTGGACGATGGCAGGGTGGGTATTGCTGTTTAGGATTACTTCATCTTTAAAGCAATTTATTTGTTATTGTTTAAAAATAAATGAATTGAATTTAATGTTTAGAAATACTTTAAAATAAATAAGTGTTAGTATACAAGTCATCACTTCTATTCGACACCAGGCACCTCCATCAATTTGAAAAAGTTGCTCAAAATCATAATTATACATTATTTACTTGTGTTCCTTTGCACACCCATGTAAAGTACTGTGCAGAGGATCAAGCACTCAACAAAATGAGCTGATTCTGAGTGAGTGAGTCACACCAATGAATTACCAATTAAACTGATTCTTTTGAGAGTTAAATGACACTTTCATGAGTGATATTACTCATGAGTTAATGAGTGAGTAGTTAAGCACCACAAAGAGTCACGGCACATGAGATAAATCATTCTGTTGAGATTTATATGACTAATGAGTTAGTTCACGAGTGAGTTAAATCACACTTTCATGAGTTAAATAATACAATCATAAAAAGGATTAAATTTACTAATTGAATTCTCACTCAGTATACACTTTTGCAGTCCAGAGTCTGAGATAGTGTTGTGCAGAAAAAGTAAGAGTTAATAAGTTAAATATTTTGAAAGAATGAATTGAATAAACTAATGATAATGTGGCTTAACAACACTTTCGTGATGTGAATTCCAAATAATTGTAACAACTCTTTAGAGAGTTGTTAGTAGCCACAGAGATTAGAATCCCTAAGAGTTGAAGCAACTCTTTTGCGATTAAATCCCAATTAACTAAACTACCAAAACAACAACTAAAACTTTTAAAATTGTTTCAACATTTTGGCATTCTAATCTCTGTGCCGATTTACAACTCCCTCAGAGTGGGATTAGTTGATACAACTCTCGAAAGTGTGACTAAAAGATTTAAATCCCAATGAGGAAGGAGCGAGAGTGAATTAATTCTTGGAAAAGAGTAGTTATTCTAATTTCTAATTCATACGGAAGAAATTCAGCACGCTTTGTCAAACAATAAAGATAAGTTAGCTACAAAAAAAAAAATCCTAGAGAGTGCATTTTTTAAAGCAGAGGTATAGTGCGGGAGGGTAGGAAGGAGGGGGGCTTGGGGTGTTGGAGCCTCACAAAGTGTGAATTTTATTTTGCATCCCCCGATGTTTTTTTTTGCACCCAGAGTTAGAGTCGCTAAATAGTATTGTCCACCAAGTTCACAACGGGAGTGACACTTGGACAAAATGGAGTTAAGTAATTTTAGTGTAAATATCACTATTAGTAGAAGTTATTTTTAAAATGTTATTTCAAAGCAAAATAAATATTTACTCTACCGTTTATCCGTTAAAGCAAAAGGATGCATCGACAGACGACTCCCTCCGAGCATGGTTCCACAGCTGCACGCGGGTGTGCGAACCCATACATAGAATTGATCTGTGCCGGATCGACGATTCGTTCACAAGAATAAGAAATTACGAGACGCGTCCAAAAGAATTGGGGTGCTAAACGAGGCCAGAACGAGTGTGGAGCAGATAAAGAGCGAAAAAGAAAGAGAGAGAGCTTGATCGCAAAACAAAAATCCAACCAAGACGCCATAAACCATCTCGACCGAGCTGATGGAGAGATTGTTTTGCGGAGGGTGCCCGAGACGATAATTTGTGCGACAGAAAGTTCAAGGCCCTCGCTGTTTGGTGGCTGACTGGTGCAGGAAGATGACGATGCAGCAAAAACCCCGATGCGACAACCATTTTCGGTTGTGGGTCGGCAGTGCACTTGTGCATAATATGATTAGGTAAGGTCTGTGTAGGTCCTTTTTCGATTTTATATGTTGAAATATTCTTTACAATGTGGCGAAACGCCACTCTCGTGATCGACACTGTGTTAATCGTTTTGAAAACTTCAAAATTGCTTTTTCCCACCTTCCCTGCTATCGCCCGCATCGGGCCGTGGTCTGGCGGATACCGAAGCCCGGGCTGTTGCTTCCTAAATCCAGACATAACAATCTGCCGTTCTTTGTCCTTGCTGTCTGGTCGCAAACTGGAGCTGCAGAACCGTTTTGCTGTTGGGGTGTGTAGAAAAACCCCGGGCAGACATTAGCGGGAAGGATATTGTCTGGTGATGGTCGTCACACACACACGCGCGCAAATACAAAGAGGGACAAAAGGGAGCGCTGTGAACGTGATCACACGGTGTTCCGATGCGTCATCGGTGTCGCTATGAATACGATTGTAATTTGAGCGCAATTTCGGAAATGCAAAGATGTTCCTTTACGACGCAGGTCTAGAGTTTCCAGACAGAGTTTTAAACCTTATCCCTCTCGAGGTACCGTGCCTGGAGAATGGGGTAAAACGGATAGAGCGAAGGCAGATTAGAGAAGGGGTTTTGTTTTGGGACAGGGATGGAAGAATATGAGCTGGGAAATGTGGCGTGACGTGGTGGAATTATGTATGTTTGGGGCAAAACATTACATCATCGTAATTGTTCATGTGTTATGCAGTGAAAAGGGACAGTGCGTAGAGGACCATGGTTTTGTGATGTTTTTGGGGAAAATAAATAAAATATTACAAAGTTGAAGCTATTTTGGAACTATTAATAATTTTTATATTTTTTGTAGTTCTCCATAATTTAGTTATTCATCCAAATTGAACAAAAAAAGTTTTAGTTTTCTTCGCCATGTTGTAGTTGATTGTTCTACAAACATATCCATTCAACAGCCTCTGCACCAGTGAGCATCCCAGCTGAATAAATGAAGCGTCGACAAACGTGATGAAGGACGGTGTTTTTTGTCTTCTTCAGCAGCGCGTTCCGTATCCTTGAGTGGAAACAAACTAAGGATCGTTCCTCCGGTGCGTCTGAGACAACCACCATGCCCGCGTCTGGCGTGTCTGGCATTGGATAGCATGGATCATCACACATTTCAGAACCCTTCGCTATGCCGTCTAATCGTTAGCACATGGCAAGCAAACGCACACCAGGTGTTTCGACACGGAAATGTGGGGGGCAGGGTGAGAAGGTGAGTAGGAAACAGGAACTCACGAAACGTACCTTAAACTGTATAGAAGAGAAAACTATAAAGCAAAATCATTAGCGAAGCTGTTAGAGCATTACCGTACGCTTGCTAACTGGGCAAAGTGTTCCAGGAACGTCTGCTCCGGACATCGGTAACAAGGGAAGCGCGTTGTTGCAGAAGGATTAAGCATACATACTTTAACATCTCAACGACACAAAGCCGAATGAGGGCCCTTTCGTTCTCCAAAAAAAAAATAATAACGCATTAAGAAAACAAACCCTATATTACTACATTGTTGTTTACAAGAGTAACTCCCAGCAAATGATTGCATCATGCTGTTTTGCTACAACATTGGTTCCCCCTCTTCGAATGTTCACACCACTCTTATCCACGGTTTCTTATCGGTGGGCAAACCGACAAGAAACGGTTGTCGAGGGATGTGTTGTTTTAGTCGTTTCACACCCGCTGCTTTGTTGCACCGAAAATGTTACTATTTTCGGGGGTGTTGCATGCACGTCAGTATGCAGTCGTACGTTCGCGACAACGTGATGCGGTGCATCTTCGCATCGGGCCGTGTTTTGCAGGGGGAACCAGATCCCTGCCAGAGCCCTCGGTATCTTATCAGCCGGCAGTTACGCAAGCTGTGTTGCGCCTCGCGTCAATGAACGATAATGAACGCGCGCGCGAACTTACTGCGCTCTCATGCTGATGAATTCGTTTCGGAGCGTGGTGCAACGTGCATCGACACGGGTATGCAATTTGCCAGCGTTTGCGGTTTGACGTAGTTGGGTGGTGCTAGGCTTGTGGGTCAGCCCACAATCAGATTGGTTTATTGAGCTAGATCTTTAGAATGCGAGAGCGTGTAATAAAGTAAATAAACTCATAAAGGAACGAAAGTGAGGAAAAATAACGTAATCATACAGTGTGTAGCATAAAAATACGATTTTTCTAGTGAATGAGAATTTAGTTTGAAATTTGTACAGAAAAAATAAATTTTTATTTAATTAATTAGAGACTAGAACTTAGAAACAAAAAAGCTTAAACATAAATATTTTTCGTCTATTATTAGTTTTATTATTACTCTTGTCCTGCCGGGATTGCTACTTATGACAAACTGTTTTTATTTTGAACGCGAACAATCAAAAAACTAAAATCGATTAAAACATAAAGACTTTGATTTAAATGCAAATATGTTTACTTATTTTTACTATGTCAACATTCCTCAACTCTGATTAGCTATTTTTTACGATTAGTGATCCATGTCAACTATCATTCATTCATTTTAAAGCTAGAATTGGTTTATTTTATAGATTTTATGTTTTAATTTAATCGTTCTGACTGTAATATTTGTTACAATGATACAGCCAAGTAATGCATACAAGTAATTTAACATAAATGTACAAACACTTATCATATAACACATACTAGCTGATCGAGATCCAATTCTTTTCAATGTACTAATCTTCTGTCCTAGACTGATGAGCCGAGTTCACCCGGGATAAGGTGCCCTTTCACGGTTTGAAGAAGGAAATGTATCCCAATTGTATGTTCTAAATGGAAGCTCTACAGACAGGCAATTCACGTTGAAAATAAGGGTTTTGTTTAAAAATAAAAAATAAAAGATTTTCAGATTTTGGCTTCACTTCTACAAAAGCGCTTATCAGCGTTAACAAACAATACAAATGCGAGAATACATTCTCTTGTGATACACAATACATCGTAAATTGAAATTAAATAATAATTTCTGAGTTTGTTTAGTGTTTTAAGCTAGAAAGTGCATAAATGGAAAATAGGTCGGAGATTCTCTTGAAATCGGAACGATCCACAGTTTGAACTACACACTAGAACTTGCTTATATATAAAGATCAGCACATATGTACCACAGAATCTATTAGACATTGTTTATTCTAATCTAAAAAAATAGTGGTCGTATATTTATGTTTCATACTGTACGTAACAAATTCGATTGCAAATTGTATTTTCAAATTCAATTATTTTGTAGTATATTTTTTCTCATTACAGCAACCACTTTCAGCAGTTGGTGAGTAAAACTCTAATTCGACAATGTGGGAAAAAAATAAATGGCTTACACATGCAAGCGATTTGAACCGTACAATCGTATTACAACGAGTAGCAATTGCACTCGCGTCACGTTACAACCAACTTTACGTGCGGTAGTAACGGTCTGCATGCGCAAGGGAAAGTAAACGGACGGTCGGATGATATTGTCGCGGTTTTAATTACAAACTGGTGGGTCGTGGTGGGTGCGATAGTAAACACTGCTTTACGCTCGCCACGTGTTTGTGAAGTTTGTTTTGATGTACAGCGTGGAAAACGTACCGGGGTGGAATGGGTGAAAGGGGTGTGAAACGTGTATCAATTGTCACTACATTGAGGCACCTTTTCTATGCTAGAAACATCGGGTGCTGCCGGGTGAAGGTGTGAAAGGGGGGCAAGGGTTCTCAGTGCGATTTAATGCGTAATATGATGCGCACGTTTTACGACCCACGACCCCAATCGGACAGGATGTAGCACGCATTGATAGGAGCATAGTTACATTGGTTTGGGTATTGATACGCTATCAAATATGTTAATTAATTCTAGCTAGAGGTCAAGGTATTTTGTTATTATAATTAATTAGTGCGTTTTATTTAAGAAACGAAAAATAGTCAACATGTTCTAAAAACTCGAAAACATCATTGATGTATATTTAAAAACAATAACCGAACAAATAATGAAATTGAAGCCTGAAGTACGAATTAGTCCCAATATAACCGCATAGTTTTGAATCGTTTCGAAAACTTGAGTATAGAGAATAACTTGATACATATGATTTTTTTATAAAATTGACTAGTATTTGAAAATTTTGAATCAAAATATTTAATCGAAAGTATGCAATTTTTTACAGCCATAGTAATCAACAAATTTGAATACCGAACCTCAAAATCTGTACAATCAATTGTAATTTTCAATATCTGGTATCTTAAAAAAACGTATTGAAAGCATTCAATGCTATAAAGTTTAAAAAAATACAGTTTTTTCCTATTTTTCCATATTACCACATACTCTTACACATATTTTTTTGGGTTCTAAATAGCTCCGTATACCATAACTTAAGGCCTGTTACAAAAAAAAAAATTTATATGAAAATTTCCATTTTAAAAAAATGGCGAATAGTTTAATCAGTTCTCAAATAATGTAAATATGTTTTTAAATAATTGTTTTCAATGTCTTGGGTTCGTTGACTAGAAATTCTTGTTGTCTCAAAGCACAGTTTCATTAATTTTTAATTTTGTCATGTTTTATATGTATATTTTGACTCAATGTTTTAAAATCATAATGATGTAAAAACATCCATTCAGAATGAAAAAATTGAGAGAAGGCTTTTTTTTTAAGTTTTTTTATATTTGCATAACATTATTATTACATAGCTCTTCAACTTTACGAGCTTGTAGATTAGAAACGAATTGTATGAATTGTTTTACAAACATTTAAAAATAATCTTATTTTAACTATACATTCCAGCAATAGGTTGCTAAAGAGCTGTAAACGTGTGAACTAAAAAGCTTTTTAATATTTTTTTTCGTAAAATCTCCGTAACTGGAGTTAATGCAGAGGATCGTATTAAAGTTCTCCCAAATAGACCAATGTTTTTAGCTTCTAAATGTCGCATTATCTCGCCTTTAACGAATTTTGATCCAAAAGTTCCTCCTTCCGGTTAACAACAAACTGTAACCTTAGATACACAAAATAATTCGTTCGTTTACCTGAACCGCTTCCGAAATTCACGCACCGAGCGGGGTCTAATTTTCAATTCAATTTTCCTACCCCAATGAGCGGCGGTCTGTATTTCGTTCTCTCTCGTTTTGCATCGATTGCACGAGGCTGGGCAAGGTGATGGCAACCAACCGTCGGTCGTCGGAAAACGTGATCCTGCAGCCCCGGACATTCTCCCAGCACCACCCAGCAGCAGTAACTAGAGTGATCCGATTTGATTAGATTAACTAACGCGTGCACGCCGGATGTGCGACTGGGCGTTCCGAGATGCAGATTACACAACGGAACACGAACGTTTCGTGTAACCCCACAGCCGTAGGTGTTGCCGTATGTGCCGTGGTCACGAGGATCCATCACGAGGAATCAGATTTTGTCACGGTGAGCATGCGATGAAGCTAAGATAATATTGGTTTCCTTCCTTTTATGCTGTTCTCAATATCGACAATTCAATGCTAATGAAACGGTAAAGATGAATGGTGTCATTGAAATTATCGACTTCAAAGAGCAAAGCAATTACAGGTTAATTATTTTCTAGAATTATTAAGGGATGCTAATTGTGTAAATTGTTCCCCAAACAAACAACCCCGATCCATTCCATTTCAGCGTAAAATGATCGTTTTACTTATGTGTCGAAATATTGCGTATCACTTACGGCAGGCACGCGTTTTGTCAAGAACCCGATTCGCTTCGATAGCAACTTCCGTAACACACTCACCCCGCACACACACACACACACGCCACGGTTCAGCGCTCAGATTCGGCACGTTTGCCGTTCCCAGCCGGAGTCGGTTGGCTTGGAAACGTGACGGGCGAGCTGATCGGTTAGTGCATCACGGGCGGAATACATTCGAGTGCCCTGCGGTGCACTCGGTGCGATGCGGTGACACGTGAAGAAGCCTTCCATGGCTGGGCGAATTGCATTGCAACGCAATGCAAATGCAAACGAGCGCGCCACCAAATAATGGGGTTGGAGTGGATCAATGAATAACAATCCGATCCGATTGCCCTGGTCGGCCTGTGTTTAGCGAGCGAATAATAAAGTGGTGGTCTATTAAATTGGGCTCGAACGATTAATCAAAGCTTCACAAAGGCCAATTTTATTGCGACATTTCATCATGCCTTCTCATTAAAGTATGCCCATTCCCCTCCCTAATAAAGTATGTAAAAGGCTAGTGAAAATAGGGTGTCGAAATTAATTAAATGTTAAAACAGCTGCCTTTATTGTGTCTCGTTTCTCTATATTATAACGGTGAATAACACGGTCTGGCTGTTGTTAATTACGTATAGAAGACATTAGTGTACAAATTTTAGTGAATAAGGTTGTTTCTAGATATACGTTTTTATTTCACTTTGTGATCCTTTTTCTTTATACTTTTACAAGTAAAGCATATTAACAATCATAATTCTGTAGGGCCTTTCCCAAAATCACAGTTCCTAAATAAGAATAAAAATATTACAATAAGAGAACTTACAATTTGCAGTTTTACGAAGTTTGATTCAAAGATCAATTATTTGCCTCATTATGTCTATTCTAAAAATGTGAGATTATTTTAATTTTGTTTATTTAAAATTTGCTTTCATACATTTCCTTAACATTATACAGTCTGCACTTAAAAAAAAACCTCTCCGGGACAATGCTGTAGAAATTGTTGCAGTATTCAAGGGAAATATCTTTCAAGGATGATTTTGTAAGTCAAATTATATGGATTATGAAACATTTTTTTCAGGCGACAGTTTTCTGCATGAGATTAATAGATTTTCTAGCTCAAAATTTTGGGATGTCCAATTGAATAATTACAATCTTCTTTTATCTAAGCATATTTGTAAGATTGCTAAATAAAAACCAAAGAAAATAATTTTTGTCCCGGTCTGCGTGCACTGTGAGCTGTATACATAGGTGTAAATTTTGTGATTGTTTTTTATTCAGCTTTTGCTTATACTGTGCTGCTCTGAGAATTCAGCAAAACGAATTATTTGTCGTATTCACTTCATACTTGATAAAGGAAACCTTTTTATAACGATTATTCCTATTGTCCGTGTATCCGGTCACGATCGAGTACTAATGGCAACAGATGAAAAAAATTTCATTTTGCAGTAACTCTTAGAATTCTAGATTCGGAACCAAAAAATTCATAACTATCCAAACATAATATCAGTATCGGGGCTACTAATAACATTAATTTAAATTATTATCTTTTCTTCTTCTTCTTCTTTTTCTTCTTCTTCTTCTTTGGCATCACGACCTACTCGGGCATGCCTGCCACTACGTAGTTGGATAGTCAGTCCTCACTACGGGGGAACGGTCCAGATGGGATTTGAACCCCGGTCTTGCTGTGTGAGAACGGTCCAGCTATCTCCTCTGCCACCTGACTGCTCCCCAATTATTACTATTTTTATAATAAATCTAAAACTTTACAATATACGCTTTACTACATTAGCTAAAACTGAATGCAGCTATCAAAACAGCATCTCTTGTTATTGAGCAACATCTTGAGCAACTCAGAAACACTCTCTTCCTGTGCGCTATGATCAGCATCGCGGCAAAACCTCCGTGTCACGGGTACGTTGAAGGACTATGTGCGGCTGACATACGCCTCACGTTCCGTGTCACGTGGCGGTACCCGATGCTCTTGCTGCTCGAATGAACCTTCTCCCCGGGTTGTAGCTGGTTGCTTCATCGAATTACACAATGCCGCTGGTTAGCTGGCACACACACGGTATTACGTGGTTGTGTGCGAAAAATTGTTCGCGCAATGTTTCGACGCGGACATCTTCGCGCGAAAACGTGTCCGTGTCCTCTCACGGGTTGGTTCCTTTCTGGAGCAGGTCCGATTGAGCAACCGAGCCGGACGCGTTCTAGCAGGAATGCGCGGGAATGTACGATCGGCTGATACAATATTTAAATCCCGACACAGCTTAGCATTACAATGGGGACATTCTTTGCCGGTTGCGGATGGAATAAGCATTAAAACGGAGGGCCAAGATCATTTGACACTTGGAGGATGAGGTTTTGTTTGGGGCTGGGAATATTCTGACTGAAGATTGAGGTTAAAAACGTTTCATATGAAACGTGAGCTATATCCTTCTGTTACTCAAAATAATAAAGATGTTGTAAGAGCATTAAATATTGCCATTTGAGAAAGTAATTACAAATTAATTTAAATGTAAAACGAAACACTTAAAACTACGCCCAAGAAAAGATTACAACCCTTTTAAAGGGAGACACCGTGTAAATGTAATACCCCTCGGGCACGTCCTTTGTGCGACTAATGACCGGCACGAGTAACAAGTATCTCACCCTCCCCCATCCCCAATTCACCCTTCTACTCCCCCCCAAACCAGTGTTTACGATCAGAGTCCACGCGAAGCGACGGGGAAAATATTCCATCATCCGTCGCACTTTTATTTGCTTCCATACCGAGGGACAAACCGTTGGTCCGATACCGTTTCGTCGCGTCAATTCGATGCCATTCCAGGTCCGAGGCCCGTTTCGGTATCACGTGGCTGGACCACGTGGGGAAAAAAAACTTCCCGTTCCTGCGCCCATCCCCCGTACCGGAAGGATGAAGGAGGTCTCGGGAATTCGCCAGCCTGGGAGCTTTCCAGGCTTGCCTCGTGCTCCTCGCTGCTTTTCTAATCTGTTGCACATGTTACACGCGCGCCCACATATTCCTTCACTCGCCCCATCCAGGAGTAATGTTGCCGCAAACGGGTACCGAACTCGCCACGGTTTCGTTGTTTCCGACGTGCGGTTGAAAAACGCGACTGAATACTGCTGGCGTCGTCATCAGCGTCATCGTGCTGTTGTTGTCGTCGTCGTCGTCGTCGCTGGTCGCGATGCCGAGTTCTGAGAAGTTGGTCCGATAGTCCCTAGCACATTCCCGGCAACCAACGTGAGGTAATCGAAAGGAAGGAAGCGCACGCGTTATGCAATTCGCGCCGTGTTTTCGCGCCATCACGGGGCAACTACATTGTGGCCGCGTGCTTGATACCGTTGGAGACCTGTTCGCCTGTTGTTGTTGTTGCTGCTGATTGCGCAAAACGCGTGCAGTGGACCCGCACACGTGTCGTTCGCTGATAATTGAATCATCCCCACTTGCGAGCGGGGTGCGCTGGCCATTGAAGCCGTCCGTGACTCTCGCGAACGACTCGGGTGCGTTGTTCGACTGATTGTGGAGGTATCTTCCACTCTATCAATGAGTTCTTACAAGTAACAACTATCTCACTAACCGTTCAGTGCTTTATCGGTGTTAACGATAGCAACAGCCGGTGCCAACATTTCAGGGGCAGTGCATTTACAAATGACGTCATGGTGGGATATCAATCGACTGAGAAGATAAGCGATCGATAAGATGGTTGATAGCTGACACGAAAAAGTTGGGAATTATTAATAATTTAACATCACATTTATATTGCACATAGTTATAAGAAAACAAATAAATAATACAACCTTAATTCGCATGCCTGGTGTTTCAATTTCATTCTATTCGGACGAAATCCAACCTGCCGGAGATAATACCACCTCAACAGTTTTGCATTCACAGCTCGATTACGGTGCAAATGTATTCCGGCTCGTCGAAACCTGCTCACGTGGCAGCTGGACAGCGGTGTAAACAAAAACACACACACTTCCGAATCGAAAGGCGCCTCCAACGTGACACACGTTGTCGTTCCCATAAAAGGTTAACGCGCAGAACACACACACAACCTGTGTTGTGTCAGAATTTTGTGACAGAATCTGCTTCCGGGGGGATTTTTTTTTTCTTCTGTGGGAAAATATCCGGCACGGAGTTGAGCAGCTTCTACTTACATAACTGGACAATCTGGGTTCTTCTCGGCATCTTGCCCGGCTGCGGCACAACCAAGAAGATACAGCGCGAGGTAATAGGTTACGTGTTGAAGATCGTCACACCGATGAAGTTAAAAATCTGGTTCTCCTTCTTCGGGAGGAGTTTTTTCTTTAATGTGATTCGGTACCGTGTTCGTGCCGCTGGTCGCTTCTTCGACCTTCACTGGTGCGGAGTAGGGGAAGCTCGGAATACTCGCAACACCGCTGCTGGTCAATGAACGAATTAAGGTCACGCTCGGAACGCTCCGGCGCCTGGTTTTGTGCGTGATAAAACTGAACATCCGTGTGAGTGGTTTCTGGTTGGAAACATGATCCGTGCGCCAGGTTCTATCAATCAGTAAGTAGTTAAATCGGTAGGAAACCTTAAAAAACTGTATTACGAACTGGAAGAACACGCGGTTCAAACTCTTTTACAAGGTCATAAAAATTTTCATTGATTGGGAATGGCTGTTTTATTTATTTATTAATTAGTGAGATGTACGGAATGCGTTTTAAAAACAGAAACTTGAATGTTTTTCTGTTGTTATATTTTTGTTTGATTTATTGGGTTGATATATTTACTTTGGACCAAGGGATGGATTCTTTAGTTATAATTAATACATATTTGATGCAAATTTTTAGCAAGCTTTAGCTCTTTCCTTCATTCATTTCAGTGCATGAAAAAAATATTAAACTTTCTTTCCTTGTCAAAAAAACAAACAAACCTTTGGGCGCTTTCTAAATCCCATTCACCAAATTTCTATGCCTATGTTGAAGGTTTGCTGATTAAAAGGAACTGCTAGCGTTGGGGACTTAACTTCCTCTTCTTCCAACCAATGCATACTAAACTCTCCACTAATCGATCTTCAATGTTGTGAATAGATTCCGCTCACGAATGATACAATAAAAGAGAAAGTTCTTCCTACCCGAACAGAAAGACCTTAGAAACGGGAAGAGAGAAAGGGTGGAAAAGTGGAGGCAATAGTTTATCATATGCTTCGTTTTCTTTTGCTGCCCAAAAAAAAAAACCGATGTTAAGAGATATGGGGTTTTTCTTTTAAATTTCTGAAGTGCGTTTTACCAACTTAAGGTGTTGCCCTCGAAGGAGTGTGCCCTGTACTATTTTAGTTAACTGTCAACAGCATAAAACTAGTGTCGGCTAACAAATGATAAGACAAAACAATCGGACCACTTTTCCTCACGGCCGTACGAGGAAGCTGAGCTTGGAGCGGGTATCTGTTTACCGGCTGTCTAGTCGAGCCCATTACGAAACCTCTGACGTTTTGCCTTGCCCAGCCACAACGTTCGCCACGATCGTTCTTGGATCGCATCAAACCAGGCTGGTGACGGTGCTGTCACTAAGTGCCCAGAAGGTCAACAATAAACACTAGTCCTCCTAGCAGCCTGATATAGGAACGATACGAAGGGTGTTGGAAATGGTTGCGCTACGAAGTTGTTTATCGGCAACGGTGTGACGACATCGGGCAAGGGCAAGATAACCCGGTGATGGGTAGTTTCGTTGATGAGAAGTAATTCAACTCACGCTGTGTACCCGATCGTTCTCACCCCGGTGCGTTGATGATCTCGTAATCGGATCACGCTGGGACACTCACCCGTTCTAGTCATCGTCGCGTGTGTGATTTCGTCATCGGCGTTTGCCGACTGGAGTGAACGGAGTTTACCCGGTTGCACAACGTGAAGTAACGGCTTCCGCATTTCCAGTGCAAACGCATTCTCACGTTACAGCACCGTTTCCTAACGGACGAATTTAGAACGTCTTCTTACGGTGCGAACAGGTGGAATCAAATGGTTTATGGTGCAAATTAATTCTATTTTGAGACTTTAGAGATCTTCTCATTTCCTATTTAATAATAAAGTTATAAAAAAATAAAAAAACACTGTAAAATTTCTAATTATTTTCTATGAAGTTATACAATTTGATTCCATTTTTAGCTTGTATGTCGTCATACTTGAAGTAAGTTTTATTGAAGTAAGTAAGTCACATACTAAGAATACTTATTAGTATGTGAGATTTAGCATTGTGAATTTAAAATATTTCATGAATTTAAACTTAAACTTAACCACGACGAAGGAACTCACCCATAAATTATAAACACGCTACAGGACTTGACAGCCATAAACACAGCAGCCGAGTAAGCCCGGGATAAGGCAAAAAAATCAAGGAGGAAATGCCTTGATATGTTTGTAAACATCAGCGATAGGCTGACAATACGGCAAAACGCAGTCATAATTAAATAATAAATAAAAAAAAATACAGGACTTGACAATAAGGAAATTAAGGATGAATTTTAAAAATGAACTACGCATGTAAATGAACTCGGACAGACGAATAAACGGTT
>KB664255.1:8932049-8955778 GCA_000349025.1 Anopheles minimus | reverse complement strand
ATTTTACCCGGTTGCACAACGTGAAGTAACGGCTTCCGCATTTCCAGTGCAAACGCATTCTCACGTTACAGCACCGTTTCCTAACGGACGAATTTAGAACGTCTTCTGACGGTGCGAGCAGGTGGAATCGAATGGTTTATGGTGCAATTAAATTCTGTTTTGAGACTGTGGAGATCTTCTCATTTCCTATTTCTTAAAAAAGTTCTAACAAAATAAAAAAAAAACACTAAAAGTATTCTAATGATTGTCTATGTAATTATACAACTTGTTTTCTTTTCTAGCTTGTATGTCGTCATATTTGAAGTAAGTTTTAATGAGTATTTATAAAATCATTTTTAAAGTATAATTTTCTACCCTTTGAATCCTTTATTTGATAAAAAAGACATCATAATCGAGAAATAACTAGAAGTTGATTTTTACAATATATAAATCATAGTAATGAGAAAATAATAAAACAAAACCCTCACACGTGAGAAACTTGCTCATCGGAGAGGATAGTTGAGATTTTTTTGGGTGCATTCTCACGTTACAGTACTGTTTCCTAACGGACGAATTTCGTAACACGGGCACATGGAATAAAATGGTTTGTGGTGCAATTTAATGATACTGTTATCTGTCTGAAGCTACAAAGATCTTGTCGTTTGAAATTTAAAAGCAAAAAGTATAACGTACTATGAAATTGTTAAATTTGTTTTCATTTTTAGTTTCTATGTCGGAACAACTAAATTAAATTTAATTGAAAATGAATAAAACCATTTCAAAGCGTAACTTATTCCTTTTTCTATCCTATATTTGTAAAAAAAAAAAACAACGCAATAAAAAGAAGAAAACATGAATAACTGATAGTTGATGTGTAAAATGTATAAAATCAACTGATGAATGAACAAGAAAACAAAACACTTCACACATGACAAAAACTTTCTCATCGATCAATGCAAAGCTCACTTCTGAGAGGTTAGCTGAGATCCCCTTCCTGCACGTGTGCTCACTTTTTTCTTATTCCAACACTATTCCATGAAAAGGGGGAAGGAGGGAGCTAATGCTACACGGGCAGTCAATCACCCGAAAGTCACCAAAGTGTCCGTGGCCGATGTCAAGGTAAATCCCGGTCAACAGCCGACGGAAAGCTCTGCGATGTGTGAGTGAGCGTGAGAGGATACGTTACTGCCTAACCGAGTGACTCAGAAAGTTAATCGATCCCACCCCTATTTCGGAGGGCGGAAGGGGGGGGGGGTTGTTGATGAGCAGCTTTTTTTTGGAAAGTCGTCACCACCCGTGTTGGAATGAAGGTGAACTTTCGTGTACTGAACTTTGTACGAAGTTTTAATTGGCTTCTTAGTAGTGTATTTGCTAATAAGTGATTTGCTTAAAAACTCGTTAACGTATTTTTAAATTTATTGTTAAATATATGAGTGACTTGAAAACGTTAAACTATGACTTCAAAACTACTTGAAAAAATATAATTAAATAATCAAACAAATATTAGAATTACAGAACAAAATAAAATTTAAATAATTGGTAAAATATTACTCAAGTAGTGTTAAGTGTAATAACAACACTAAACGATTAGTGAGAAATCGATTACAAACACCGAAAAGGAAGTGTCAAAATTTCACTCATTCAAACATTGGCTCCTTTCTTCCCTCAAACTACCCTTCTGCAGCACCGCCCCCAAAAACTCAGTCAAGTGCGTTAACCTTTCGGTATTACATCCTCGTTCATCCGGATTTCTCTGCAGCTGCTCCATTTGCCGAACCCTGCCCACCCACCCACCTCCCATTCCCCCTCCCAAGGAGGTGATATTATGCATAATTGAAAAGTCACAGCCCGACGATCGCAATCGATCGATCGTTGTCGTCGTTGCCGTTGTCAAACAGCGATCGATGACCGGAACCGATGACGGGCCCCGAAACACACGCGGAGAAAGCGTTTAACGGAGAGAAAGAAGAAAAAGAAAAAAAACCGGGTGGCGAAAATTCGTTTGTCCCCAGGCATCCGCATGTCGCATCGCACTTTCGTCGGTCAATGCACTCCACCACCGGTCCGGGTCATTCCTGCCATCGTAACGCACGTGAGTCCTAGTGTCCAGAACTGGTGGAAAGTTTGACCGGTCGTCCCCTGGATTCGGTGACGATGGATGAGTTGGGGGTTGCTGGGCAAAAAAATGGACGGAGATTTCCCTTCCGACGTATTTTTTGTTTTTTTTTGGTTTGTCCGCTGTTTATTTGGTTGGAAATTTCTTTTGCCGCGCGCGCGCTGACACGATAACTGGTTGCACAAAGAGATGACGCGACCGGGACGCGATTACCGTGATGGCACGCCTTTCCATTTTGTCCATCAGCGACGGGGTAATGTTTTCACCCCGAACGGTGTGTTGTGAAAGTATTATGTATTCTAGCACTCCCCGAAAAACATTGCCACCCATTGCATTGCGGACGGTGCACATGGGCGGCCCCTTGGAAATGGTTATTTAATTGCGCCCGCTCAGCATCAACCAGTTTGGGTCGAATATTGCAACCCCACAGAGGTTCCGAAGGGGGACAACCGAAGCCAATCCTGCCACTATCAATTGCATTATCCGGATCGTGGCAAAAGAATGTAATACCAATAATCACATCTATCAAATGCACTGCCCATTGCATGCACCGAAACCTTGATCGCAATAGAAGCTTTACCGTTGGTGTCCACTTTCCATACGGGTTGACAGCGCCAACAGGATCCTGTTTTCGGGAAGGAAATGGGCGGGAACCGCTGAGGGAGAGAGAGGGAAGGATAGATAGAAAAAAGGTATGAACCCACCCGCAGATACGATCGTGATCGATCAAGATTTGCAAATGCGATTTAGTTGTTATGTTTTGTTATCCGTTGCGCCGTACAAAATCCCGACCAACCGCTTTGAACTTGCACTTGACGACCATGGAATCGGAATGCGAAACGTCCGCCTAGAAGAGGAATGTAACCCTCTCGTGCCGGTTTTATTTTGTTTCGGACCCGGGCTGGGCGTTGTCGGTGGCGTTTGGGAAAGCCTTTTCGGAACGCGGTAAGGTTCGCGGACACGGAATCGCGATAAAAGCCCACCGTTTATGATGGAGTTCCATTCTTCGGTTGGGTTTTTTTGTGGGTCATGATCGGTTGGTTTTTAAGCCGTTTCTTTCCTCCGGGGTGATCGTGGGTGATCATAATTCTATTGCTCTAGCTCGTAAACATGTTCGATAGGTGGGACAAAACTGCGGGTGTGTACGCTTCAGGGAATTTTGATGTTTAATAATGTGTATTACAGTAACAATTCATTTAATGGTGGAAAACCCCAACGATCTTGAGACTAAATATGTATCAATTCATGAGAATTCGAATTCCAATTCTACATTCACTTCAAGGACTAACATGTACCTCTGAAGAAATGGCTAATATGTGATGATCTGCATCAGTAGATGCAGTTGATGTTGTCACAGATAATTTTAATCATTTTTAACAACAGGTGCTAATGTCGAAAATATTATAAAGCAATGCAATGATTAAAAAAATGAGGAAATACAGCATGACTTAAACAACTTCTATTTGCAACCGCAATTTACTACCTGCCTATGCAATCAATATTTTATCTTTAATACAGTAATTTGATACGATATAATAAAGTATACATAGTATAACAACTTATTACATTAAGCATGGGTATAATCTGAACGATGGGTTCTTTCTCTAGGGTTGATGATATTTAAATATTAATATTAAATGTTGTTTTGGAGATAAAAAAAAATTGTTTTTTATTTTTTTCGCATGATTTTAAATATCATTGGAACTGAGCAAGGGATGGAAATTTACAGAAAAGCATTGAAACCATCTAAACTGTGTTTTAATCTTATAATCATTGCATTCGCAATCTTATCTGGATCGTGTACATAGGAAGAGTGATGTTTTCTTTTAAGAAGAATCATTGGTGTGATTTTTTTTAATCATTTAGGGCATGAGTCAAATCTTGGATGACTTATGAATCTTTAAAACATAAAAAAATTCATAGATTTAGATCATGACCCTTCGAGAAGGATTTATGAATCTTTTTATGATTCATGAGTTAATGAGGATTCAACAAACGTTTTAAGTATCCATTAATCGACCGAATGGAGATATAGAATCATTAATTAAATTCAAGTATTAATTCAGATTTACCCAACAATATATAAAAAACATACACAAACATGCAAAAAATTAATAAAAACAAAAAAAAAAGTAGTAAAATCAATTTATATTTATGTTTGACAGATGTCTTTAATATTACACAGTTTTTAAACGTCCCAAAATGTATTTGGTTGAAGAACTATGCATATTTATTAACTTTATTATTTACCTTAGTTCAAAATCCAACTCCAACGTTCAACATTAACGTTAAAATTCATTATTTAAAATTAATACAACTTAAATATTCAGCAAATCATTTAGGGCATTTTCAATCTTAGTGAAACAATTACAGGAATTGTAAATACATCCCAAGAAAAAAGACATAGTTAATAAAGAGGCCAACATATTATAACCAATATTAAATAAGAACATCTTCTATTAAATAGTGAAATTTACGGAACAAAAAAGAAATTTATCATGAGGTATATTGGAGTTAAGTAGTGTTTGTCATTTCTGTTTTGGAAAACCTGGTCGGTTATGGCAAAGTGGCCAGTTTTACCCAAAATTTGTCATCAATGAATAATCGTTAGCATAGCGATGTATGCCCGCTACCATTATGAGACGATTCGCGGTAACTTTGAGTCACTTTCTACTGCTGTCAACCTTCCAAACCGTCCAAACCCCTATCACCACACACCCAAGGAAAGAGTTCGATGCTGTAAGCACGTCCCACAAAAGTAAAATCGTCCTACGTCACGTGGATTTTTTGTTTGGTTTGGCCGGGTACACCCGTTGGGGTTAGTGCCCTTTCACTTGCCCAACTCATTTGCACATTTTTGACGATTTTCAACAGGAGCCATTGGACTCCGGGACCGGAACCGGAGGACCGCAATCGGTCAGTCGGATGGCACTTTCTCCACGCGGATAACGCGGACCGCTGACGTACGTACTGCCGTATTCGTGTTCGGTTGCGTTGCGGACTGTTTTGTTTTGATTTTGTTTTCCTACGCCATATGACATCTTCTCGGTTTGGGGAATTTTCTCCCCCAAATGGTGGATGCGACGGAAGGGACGACCTACAGACGTCGATGACCGCGAGTGGCCGCGATCGCGAGGTCGTGAAGTGAGACGGAAATGTTCGCTTCCGCGATTCGGCGGCTATCCCTTTCGTGTGGCGAAGTTATGTCGCTGTCGAAACGCACTGGCGCAAGTACGGGCGAAAGCTATCGAAATTTTGTTGTGTGAACTCAACTCCCCAACTCCGCTTCAAGGGATGGGAAGGAACTAGGTTGGCAGCGGATTGCTGGCGCAAGATGTTTGCGCGATCCGTTTCGAGTGAAAAGTCAATGTGCTTTCGCTGGGCTACATGTTTTGGTGCTTTTTTTCTTTCCCCACCTTCCTTTGCTGCCGGGTTTTGCCGGTGTTGAATGGAAAGTTTGTATTTTTGTGTGTGTTGGTGGTGTTGTTATCAAATAAAGAGAGATGAGGAGAACATCTTGGGAGATAATCGAAAACAAAGGCAGCAAACAATTATATCCAATGCCGGATATGTTGGCGTGCTGGCGTAAAACGGGCCATGTTGGCGTTTCACGTTTGTGATGGTCATTACTTCATCGTTGTTTACAGCAAATGCATGTAATGGCTTGCGGAACGATGTAATATGAGCTTAAAGAGTAGGGTAAAACTTTAAGGGAGAGTTTAGGGACATTTAGCATGATTTGGACTGTTGATTAATATTTTATTTTAAAAATTTGTTTATTCCTCTCTTCTTATATCAAGCCCACAAATGAAGGTCGTTTACATTCAACATCCTTACGAGAAAAAAAGCTCTCAAAATCTCAATACTACACTAACAAAACCAGCCATCTTGACTAACTCGTACTAATCCATTCTCAATTTCATCCTCCATAAGATTTGCAAGACTCGATATTGTCCTCAGGAAAGATCTGATATCTTGGAAATAAAATTGAAGATTGAGTTAAGAAAATAATTAACGAAATATGTTCTTTATGACCGCCTCAAAGTTCATGATGAATACTAGTTATTCGAATAACAATCCAGTTTAGTTAGCTTACTTAAAGTCAGAATTTGAATGAAGAGTTAGTCCTTATTAGAGCGATCTTCAGAAATTAAAATAAGAACTATTACAAATTATATATATTTTATATAAAAACTAATTCAAAACTTACTTTGGTGAATTCGTTTCGTTAAATTCAACTTTTTGTGTAGACTTATAACTCACTTCCAGTGTATCAAACCATTCTTCAGTTATATCTCATGAGTGATTTAAATAAGAACGAGCTGCAGATATTTGATGAGTAATTTAGCTCATATGTGATTGAAATAACTGTATGGGAGCTAATTTTAAAATGTGATGAAATGGGTCAAACTCTTTTCGAAGATTCGTATAACCTCACTCACTGACTGTAATCAGAAAGCACATGATTTTCTCCTAGCTTGGCGTAACGACCTTTTCGTTCATGTCGGCCAAAAAATGATTTACTAGACTTGTTTGATAATTAGTTGGTATGATAGTAGTTGGGTAATCAGTACTTACTACGAAAGAACGGTCCAGTGAGAAACCTCTCTACACGCAGTATTGCTTATTCTTATTAAGTACACACATCTTTAATCTTAAATCCGAAAATTCAATATGTAACTCGAGAAATTGATTTTTTTTAGACTGCGAGTAACATTAAATGGTCTCTGCCTACCAGCACTTCAATAGTACCAATTAAATTAAAATATAAAAAAAATTGAAGAGATCAAATAATTTGTATAAAGCTGTGGATATCAGATTTTAGCTCTTCGATCGTTTTGAAGATCATTTTTTGTTTTACAAGACGTGTTTTGGAGATCTTTATCAATTTTTTTTAAATTTTTGTGTTACAGCCAGGAAGATCTTCATCAAGATGTCGGTTAATTTTGTCATAAATATGTAATTTCTTCTTTTATCATTCCCATCAGATCACTTGCGCTCGTAATAATATTCTGTCTCACATACCTATTTTAATCTATTTGTTCCAAAGTTGATCATCGACTAGCTAGTCTAACTCCAACGACACTGGGTGTGTTCCAGGGTTTTCAAGAACTTGTCCAAACTAAACCACCCTCATCTCTCCCTTCATTCCCCAAGCATCCCACCATTAGCACAGAACTAAAGTGGAATAAAAGAAAACTGACCGCACCTACCCGATAACAACCACCCACCCACCACCACGCACGACCAGTCACATTTCGTGTCGATAAATGGGTGCACTTATTTTGCAACAACAATTAAAAGGAAACGTCCGGGCCACCGTCGGGACCTTGGACGGTGCTGCAAAAGTTTATTTCCTTACAGTTGTACAGGGTGTTAGGTTGGGTGGGTGTTCGGGTGTGTGATATTACTACCCGTTTTTGCATTACGGCTTTGTCGTTTGTTCGGGTGTCGTTTATTGCATTGGCCGGATTTTTACCCAGCTATCCGTGTCATGGGGCGGAGTTGCCTTGTTCCGTTTATATTTTGTAATATATTTTACGACTGTTAGAACACTTCGGTCGTGCGATTAGTGGACCATTCGTTGGGCCAATGCCCTCCGGAAATGGAACGATTTGTGTCGTAGGTGAGTTATGGAGAGCTCCTACAAAGTAAATGTGGAATTCAATTCGTTTTACCATAATATTATGTGTTAAATATATTTTTTTAATTTCTCACGGTCAAGTAATTGTTTCTAATCGTAAATATTATCATTTCCAGCAAGTGTGCACCCAAATTGGACAGCAAATAAAGCATTTCCATGTCCGCCCGATATCGGAAATCGACCTTTTTTGCAATTGTTGTGGCAAAATGTGGCTTACCGTACCGTACATGGCACGGTGGAGTTGATTTGTGGCTTATGGCTATTGCAAATGTGGCCGCACGAATCAAATCGTGCACACTTTAGCGGGGAAACCGTGATAAACGACCCACAAATGGTTGCGCACTTGCACTTGCACTTTGCAGTTTTATCTTCATCACGTTTTCTTTATTTTTCTCCACGGCGGTATAGCTTACCAGTTTTGCAAAAAAAAAAACCTGGCGTCCCGGACTCGACATGACACCCACTCGACGGCTAACGCCCAGAACGAGGTCAGTGAAGAAAGTTACGGCCACAATTAGCATGTCTCTAAACAGTTCGTCCCCCCTGAACCTGCCACCGTTCTGAGCGCCCTTAAATCCTCATTCCACCCGGACCGGTTCCGCATCTGGCGTGACCCGAGGTCCAACGCCCGTCCACCCCTTTGTCAACATGGGTCCCCCCGAAACGGTGCAATTAAAAGCACAATTTGACATGCTCACGGTCCGTGACATGGGAGGACTACCGAGGTACGGTGGCCCTGTTGATTTACCGGACCTGAACCACGGCACCGCCCGAACGACATCCTAGCGGGCACGGTTATATCCCGCGTTATGCTACAACCATTCAAAATCACGCCAAATGGTTGGAATAATTGCATCAACTGGTAACGCGAACTGGATCTATTTACATCTGGGCGCGTGGAAAGAGAAAAAGCCATTGATTTATTTCCTGTTTCGAAGGTCCTGCCCAACTGTGGTGGAGGAGAAGGAAGGGGGAGGGGTTGGGAGGAGTGTAGGAAGGTTTGCATTTTGACGTGGGGTAATTGTGGGAGCGTGCTGAGGATCCTGGGGCAGTTGAAGTTGAAGTGTGCATTTATTGATTGCACAGCCTAAGCACTAGTGGGCGACCTTCCTTCAGGCACAATGGAATGTCACCAACCTCAACGATTGTTCCATACGGTGCATACAAATATTTTCCTTCAAATATGTAATTGGAGCAGTTTGAGCGAAAAGATCACTCCCGTCAAAAATGAGCTCCAAAATACTCACCGAATCCAAGTGACCATGGATAAATGAGGAATCTTTAATATTGGGCGGCATAAAGCATCATAGTAGGCGCTTATGATTTTACTTCTTTTTTTTGTTTGGGTGGTCCGGTGAAAGTAGCATAAAAAGGAAAGTGCACATACAGCAGCACAACGCACACGCATACACGCACGGACGCACGAAAAGGTACGCACCAAAACACCGGTAGGGTGAGTCTCAACCCACCCCCCCTCTTGTGGGGTTGAATCGTGGAAAGTAGAACACGCGTAGATCGTGCGCCACCACGTTGGATCCGAAAGTGGAGATCTTCCGATTTACTTCACCGGCTGAATTACACGGCTCCGGGACCAGGCACGGCGCACACACTGTTGAATAATAATGAAATCCAGCATGCACTTCCATCCACTTCCATCCCCCCCCTCCCCCGCGTCCCCCTCCGATGGGTGTTATTGGGAGAAAATGAAAATGGTTGCGCGGGCAGGGAAATGGAAAGAAAAGTGAAGAAGCTAGTGAAAGGAAAACAAGCGCTGACCGCATTTCCAAACGCATTCGACTTTCCAATCATTTCCCAACGGGCCCCCCAATCGCCCGTGTTTATCGCCCAGCACGGTATTTTAGGTCGCGGTATGCAACAAACCATGTCACTTCAGGTGTTCCAAGCCGACGGGCATCCACGGCCCGTCTTAACGATGCGATATCATTACGAAACCTGTCAACGGATTAATTGCTTCCTGGTTTTGCTCTCTGGGAAAAGGGGAATGGGAGGGAGGAGGGGGAGGGAGGGGGGTGGGTTAATGGTAACAACGCAAGGATACAATTATGCCCATCATCGGGTTGCCCTTTTATGGGGTACGAGTTCTGATGCGCGGAATGATGATAAATTATGCCTCAAAGAAGGTTAAGGGAATTCCTCCTTCAGTGTAGTGATGTTTAAGAGTTTGGAAATTAATATTTTATAATTCCTTGATTAACTTATTAAAAGAAAATATCATTTTGATTCAGATATGAAACTTTGTATTGAAGTAATGTAAAATATATAATATAAAATTAAACGTTCTATGTTTTTTAATTAAAATTAGGACAAACCATGTTAAGTGCATCGATCGTATCCAATGCCTAATATAGCATCCGTACCACGGTAAGATGTGCTCACTGTTATGTTTTTCCTCGCAATCGTGTTCCATTTATCTGTCGTCAACTGTTTGAGTCGTACGTTTCACTTCACGCTCTTCATCCGTGGGGGGAGAGGTTTGGATATGTTTTTTCCACCCGGTATCTTCGTGGGCAGGTGCACGATTAGCCGCATGCACCGCCGAGCGATCGTTACCCAATGGCGTTCGAATGCGGAAAGAGTCGAAGGAACTGTGGGAGATTCCTGTGCAGTTGTAGTTAACCTAATTATTCGTAGTTGTTTGTTTGTGATTTGTGAGAGTGTGTTTTGATGGCATCTTCGATGGGAAATTATTGTTTTTCATTTACCTTAAATAGTTGGGTAGATTACAGTGAAAAATATATATTCTTTAAAGGGAAAATAGAACAAATAGTTTAAACGTCATTTGCTCAACTTTTTAGATATAATTGTATAGTTGGAACAATTTCTGGATAATTTTGGTTCCATAAAGTTCAAATAGAGGCATCATGCATTCGTTGAAATCGTAAGTGTTCAATGTAGTTGGGTCAAAAAAAATATATTTTCGATTAGTTGTTATTTAATATTTAATATATTGATTTTCCTGATTGTGACGAGACTTTTTGATGTTGTAGTAGATTTTTTAAAATTCTAAACGTTCTCTAGACACTGTATAGATTATAAAAAGTTATAATCATAAAGATAATTCTGAACCCTTTGGGCTTTTACTATTGTTTCTCATCAGAAAATTAAAATTAATCATAACTCAAAAGCTACCGAATAATAGAGGTTAGCAAGGCCATTCTAGACCCTTTTCAGAAGGCTCCAGAACCCAACCTGTTAGGTATAGTGCACCCCTAGTGCGGTTCTATCTCTTCCATCTCTACAATTTAGACCTCTAAAATAAAATATTTTAAATAATGTAAAATCGTGAAAAAATATAGAAATTAATAGCCTTATTAAACGTTTTCGTTTATCGCAAAAGATTCTTCCTTCGAAAATGTATCTTATCGAAAACACACCGAAAGATGGCAACGATAGCTTTCACATAATTAATTGCTTCACTTTCACATCCATAAATAAGAAGGAAAGGAAGGAAATTAAAGAAAGAAAAACAAAAAGCCAACACTTAAATACCTGCGAGAATTAATGCTCGCACCCTCTTTGGATTGAAATTTTATAACAAACGATCTCTCCTTCTCTCTCTCTCTCTCTCGTTCTGTTCTCCTCTCTTTCTCTTTGTTTCGTATTCGAAATCGAATCTCATCGCGACCGAAATCCACACTCGCGGTACACTCAGTTTAGTAGGTCAGCGACGCCTCTGCAATCGCGATCACGTTACACTTTCCACCAAGCTCTGTTGTAGTGCCTGCTTCCGGTAGGTGGCCATCGTTCTATACCGGTTTCGTACGATCGTGTACGCTCACGCGCCATCTTCGATCGCGTGCTCATGCTCCCGTGGGATTAGCGATCGGAGCTTTCTCGGCCGGAGCTTCCACACGCAAGCAGGAATTTCTAATGCACAGCACGGCCTCTGCTACGAGCGAGAACATGATCGGATGGCTCGTAAAGTGGGATAGTGAAAGTAGAAGGTACGAGCAAATATAGGTTATGACATAATTAACTCCAACCAGTAGCTTCGATTATGGGCTTTAGTGTGCTTTTTTCTCTTCACCGTTTGAGCTCAATATGGTAATCTTTATTTAGCACCGAACGAAAGCTTTCTTAGCTCCACAGTTGCTCACATCTTTCTAGTTGTGGGGAGGACTTTTGTCCAACTTTACCACTGTACATGACAGACGGCAGGAAGCAAAACGGAACGAATATCAAACAAAAACTTTCAAATTATTATGAGATGGACACGTGGCCGTACCACACGTCTCGTGTTCGGCCACGCTTATGCCAGTGTGGGCCGCTTTTGGGCGACACGGGTGACAGTTTGTTGCATTCCAGCGGTGAAGTCCAAACCAAAGAAACAAAAAAAAAAAATGCGTCCGTCAGATGCTATTTTCAGCCCCCCAACAGTCGGTGCTGGGCACGAAAATACCACCATTACGTGCACGGGCGGCACACTGGCAACGTGACCGGGGAAAGTTTGTGAGTGTTCTGTTGCTAAATTTATGCTAAACACTTCGGAGGGCAAGTTCTGGAGCTTGAGCCGGTATGAGTGAAGATGGTCAAAGTTGGAACTGATGTTAGAAAAAGGAGTGAGTTGAAGTGTTGAAGCGATATTGCATCATTTTGTAACTTGGATAGGATTTGGATAGAAAAGGTAATTTAAATCTCAAATAAAAAATGTATTGTTTTAGATAAAAAAAATATAATAACAAAAGGACGTCATTGAGTAATAAGTACTAATGTATGCAATCTATTCCTTACATCCTGTTGACATACAAAGCCGTTAAAAGGCAATAAATATTTTCATGAATGGATCATTCATCCCAAAGTTTCTTTAACATCTTAACAAAAAAAAAACATTCACGATTTCGATTTGCTTGCAATCATTTTTCATCGGAATTGCTGAGTAAGCCAAACCCTTTAAGTAAACAAAAAAGTACATATATCACTGGACAAATATCCCCTTCGTTGTTTTTTGCTCAAAAAAAAAACACTGAAGCCATAACAGCTCACACAAAACCGCACGAAATTTCTCTATCGATGCGATTCTACATCCTCGCGTTCGTCGCTTGATGACGCACGACGTGCGTTTTGGTGAAAGTAGGTAAATCTCATCCGAACGTCGCGAAAGCAATAACGTGTGCGGGACTTTCCGTTGCGCGATCCACTCGCGGTATGTGCCGATTTTTTGGCCGTTCACCGAATGACCAACTCGCCACGGGAGGGATCCCCATACGAAGAGGCCCTCCGGCCATGGTTCGCCGCGATTGTCGAGAGACGCCCTTTCGGAAGTGAACGACAGTGCGATCTAACGCTGGAGGGCTGTGCATTCGTGCCCGGGCGCATTTTGACACCGTTTCGGGGCATAAAGTCGGGCAGGTGAAAGTTGATAGAAACACCAACTAGCTGCAGAAGAATGAGAACAGAAGAAAGGCCAAACAATTAAGCGTCTCCCTCTGAATAAAAAAAAACCAACTGCCATTTATCTCTCTTGTGCTTGTTTATCTAGTGATGGCGTGAAGCGCAGCATCCACGGTTAAAGGTCACATCGTTGAATGGAACGATCATTCCAGTGCTGGAAAGAAGGTCATAGAAATTGTGTGACACTTTGCTGCCGGGGTTGGAAGCGTTGCATAGTTGCGTGTACGTACATACTTTAATAGAAATAATTTGTAAGTAGTAATATCAATTTAGCAATATGGCCTTGCCTTTGATTTTTGCACGTCTACTCTGTTTCCAAGCTCTCTTCTGAAGCTAACATAGTTGCAAAATGGCGATATTGCATATTTTCAACTAAATTACTTTGGAACAGTGGAATCGTATCTTTTAGAACTTTTAGCATAAGCTTGTGAATAGAAAGTTCCCACAGTATTTATAAAAAAATAGTTGTGGCATACGCAGAGCAGATGAGCCTGGAAGATGGTACGTTATTTTCTTATCGGTAACGCTAGAAATTACTTGATCTTCTTAGGCAATCACTTGATCTGATGGGTCATTACGATACCCATTTATTGATTTAAATAGATGGCGGTTGGCAGATTATATTATGTTCTTATGTTGTGGAGCGCAGTGTCTTGATCTCAAGTTATAATATTCAGGGAACTGGATAGTTCTGGGACAGTAGCATCCTAGAAAGTACTGTTCTTCTTTGGCCTAACGACTTACTCGGTCATGCCTGCCATTTCTGGCTTACGAGACTTATTGATACCACGTAGTTGGATAGTCAGTCCTCACTACGGACCTCAGAAAGTACTGTATCAGTGTTGATTACTGATCCTTTGGGGACTAGTTACACGACTACGGCGATAGGAATTATTAAAATACTAATGGAAAATTTAAAACGAATTTGCTGGAGCGGTTGAGATGAACGCTCTTCACATATTCTCACTTTTCAGATCGATTCCAATGCCGTTCCAATTATCGTTAATAAGTTCCTATTAACACACTCGAAGTATAGTCCATAAGTTCCTGAGAATGATCGCGCGAAATAATATTGTTCGTATGAATCAGAATATGGTTCTAAGTATCATTTCACAAACTGTTCATAAGGTCATGATCATCGCTTTTTTAACGATATCTTCGAATTGTTCATAAGTTCCTATGACTTATCGCTCCTTTGATGGACGCACTAACATGATCGTATCAATATCGTTCCTATGAACTGTCACTTCAACTTTATTATTAATTAAATATATTATACTTTATTATTATTAATATTTATTATTAATTTTTCCCATCACTACTGAGCCTGAACTCGTATCTGAGATAGACTAAAAGGTTATTGTAATATTAAGGATTAGAGAGTTATTATTTTTCTCTAGATCTACACCTAGATATCATCACTAATCCATTAAGAGAATTGAAGATTATCATATTGTTTGGTAAGACATTACATTGTTGGAAGACTTAAGACGAGGAAGACGTAGACTTATGATCATAAGTTATATGGTCAGGTCCCACTAGACACTTCCAGACTTGCTAGACTTGACCAGGTCGTTCTACAGAAATAATAAAGTAGTAATAACTCATTATTATCATTATTAAGTATTGCTTAATTTATCAAACCATAACATTAAATCTCTGAAATTTAAAATTATAGTTAACAATTACGAATTTAATCGTCACTTAATCAACCATATTTTGGAGATAGAAAAAAGAAACTAAAATAGTACCTGGCGTCTCCATCTACCAGCTGCACCAGCAGTTGGATATTGTCGATGATCATTAAATTGTCCACAAGATGGCCACCATAAATAGTTCAGCCTTGCGTAAATAAGTACTGGAATGGGCCAACAGAACACAAACGATCCGTACGATCATTGATTGGCGACATATCGGAAACACTACATCTGGTAAACATCGGCGTTTATCCATTTCACATCGTTTAAACTGGTTAAACCATCATCAGACGGGTGTCCTTCGTACATGATCGTCGTTTGTCCGTTCGTACGATTAAATAACGTCATCGAGGAGGATCGTTACACCACACACTAGCTAATAAGCTCGAGAAGACGCTAGGAAATATAGCTAACTGACGTATTCGACGATATACTTACGTGTGTAAAATTGTATTTAAAATTATTTTCCATCTATACAACTACAAGACAACAAGTAACTCTCAAGAAAGCAAGAGTTCTCTTTGTTCGTTTGGTGTTTGCTTCCAGCAGAACGTGCACAACCATCATCGACGTGGTGAAGCAGTTTTACGTCCTGCCGGAAGTGTGTGTCATGCATGATGAAGAGTTTGACTCAACCGCGTAAAAATGGTTACGGTTTACCAAGAGATATGTGTAAGTAACTGCACGATTATTATTCTCGGTCAGTTGTGTAGCAATGGTTTTATGGCAACTAGAAAAAGCGACACAAATCGTGCAATGAAATGTTATTTAACAGCTTCTAAAAGGACAACGAGGGGTTATAAAATGAATTGCTTTCTTACCCTGAGAAACAGTTTGTACTAGAACACTGATAAAGCCGTTAGACCGTGGACCTCAGAGCTCTCGCTAAATGTAAAGTGACAGCAGGGAAGGACTCGACCATCGGATAGGGCTCGACAGCATTGCAAAGTCACGCTGCACCCTTGAGAGTCAAGCTGTTTATTGTCCTTAAATTATCTAACTAACAAGGAAAGATGATATAATAGTGAGTGCTGTTTGTGTTTGTCTAAAAGTCATTGCTTCTGATCCACTACAAATAAACACTTTAATGCGTCACAACCCTCGGCAACACACAATCTATCATCTTTTCCGTCCCATCGCCATGAAATCATAACGCACGATTGCATCAAACGCAGTCGGAAGGAACACGCCGATAAGCTCACACTCGTCTTGCCCGCTTTGTTTTCTGCCCCAGCAAGCGATGGAGCGCATGGCCGTGCCCTAGAGCGAGGATCTTGAACTCGGTTGCATCTCCCAGCCCGTCACCACTGCAAACGTCGGTCGGCAATTATTAATGATGTTATTCAATCGACGATTGAAGACGAAACAGGAATTGGCTCGCGCGTTTCAAAGGGATTGTCTGTGCGGGCACCAGGGGGAGTAGCTTAAACTAACTGAACCGAACTTCTTCTCAACGGCAAACCGAGAACAAAGGGAACCGTTCCTGGAACGGAATGGATGCGCCTGGTACCGCGGTGCTCTTTGCCGGACATTAATATTCGCTGAATATTCGCAGCGTACACGCTTCAAGGCGCAACGGCGTTGGCATTGTGACAAGCAGACGCTCGAGCATTTCGAGGAATCGGTCAATGCGCCGGCAATTAGTATCTTCGCCATGTGCTCCTGATACAGACACACACACACATACACATTCAATTAGCCAGTCTGGTTGTCAGCAACGTTTCAGGAAGTGTCTGGCACACTAGAGTGGAGTGAATCTATTCATGCTGCAGGGGAAGAATAGCGTGTCCAAAGATGGAGGGAAGTTCTTGGAATTTTCGTGATGTGATGCTGAGGTCACCGAGATCCATAGATAAACCATCCATCTCGGAGAACAGTTCAGAGATTTCGTTAGTACTAAAGACACAAAGAAGTCAAATTAGAATAAGATTAGATAGTGACGAGCACGTGTAAGGTTTTCTAAAATCCGGTCAAAACAACAACAGCATCTAATCTCTGATCGGTTAGGTAATCATCCTTATCAGCGCTAACCTACCTTCTGTCCCGATCGTAACGGTGCCGTCTTCCAAGTTCTTCGCGACCTCCTCGGTGGCCTATTTCTTCGATGACGCATTCGAACACGCCGCCGTAGAACGATGCTGATTACGTCTCAAATTTCTCACTACGGCGGCCCATTCGAGTGGTACGCATTCTTCGGTACGCTTCAATTCTCCGCACTGAGGTAGGGGTTTTCCGTGAAAGAAGTGCACTTCCGCGGTGGTAAAAATCGTTTCCATTCTCTGAGTTGTTAACGATCATACGAGCGCGAACGATTGTCAATCGCGAGCGGTTGTAGAAATCCCCGGTTTGTTGCGTTTTTGTGAGAATTACTCCTTGTTGTTGTGTGGTCACGGCACTATCAGCTCGGGAGCATCGTATACAGTGTTACGTCACAACGTGAAGTGTCTGTGGCTGGAAGAAGAGGTTTTTTCCGGTTAAGAGGTTCGTTGTCATGTTTTGTGTTGAAAGTTTGATGGGGTTGTGGAAAAACCGACATTTTTTCTAGCTTAAATGCTTAAACATGTAACGCACTAGAGCAAGTGAATGAAGTTAGCCATTAATGTCGCTAAAGGGAAGATTTCTGTGAAGTTTATGTTAGATGTCTCGTTGTTACCTTCATTTCTGGCTACCTTCATTACAAAGGCATCTAGCCTATGTTGTCCTACATTACTTTACTAAAAAATGTAATAAATCTATAAGTTTTTATACTAATAAAACACAAATAAAGAGTAAACGGTCCGTAACATAAAGCAGAAACAAGAAAATAAACTAATGACCCCAAAGCGTCGTTTTGTTTTGTCCTAATATGTGCTATGTAAGATTAATTTAAGGTTATTTATACTTTTAGATAGTTCGACCGAGTTGTGTAGAGAGCAGTAGGATTTAACTATTTTGATCAAAGATTCATTAGAACCAATTTTTGTCGCTGTCAATGTTGGAGGGACTCCAGTCCGAACAACAGGCACCTAGTGCAGTAATAGGGATACGTAGACTCACTTGACCAAGGAAGACGGTAAAAGAGAAGTCGTAGGATTTTTTTTTTGACTGATTCTAACCTGTCTATTCAGTACTGCTGCGTTGGTATCCATAAAATACTGACGAATTCCACTATTGGTCTAACCATTGCACAGTATAGTGCGTTGAGACTGTAAGGGTTTTTAAAATCTTCTTCTACTCGACTGACAAATCCTACTAAACCTATATGAGTACATAAGGGACAATTATCCATGTTGTTGGAGTTTTGCTTGACAACTGAAGTTGTAATAAAATGCTAGGGTTTTATGATTGTCCAATAAATAAAGTTTGGTAACATTCTAACAAATTTTAAACAGCTTCTGAACAACTAGTAGGTGCTAGAATAAACCTACGAACAATCCAAGAGTAACTTGTATATTCTACCGTCAGTTATCAGATTGTTTCCAATAGACGAGAGAGATTTTTTTCAACAATTTCGGTAATACATCTCTAAGAAGACATTGTCCAATATACTCGACGTCCATTCTTCTAAAAAGTAAAAAGAGAATCTAATTGTTTAAAAGGGGTTATTCAGAAGTAGTGGGAGCACCTCAAAAGCACCATAGCATATCGCGCAATTTTGTTTGGGACACAGATGAGTTCCTCCAGTTTCCTTAGTTCCAAAACCTCGTTCTGGGGTTCGTTTGTTCGATCATATCTCTAGAGATCGGCTACTATTGGGATTCTATGGTGCATGTGTGTTTTCGAATCTAATGACTAGGATCATCCTTCAAGGACTTGGGTGGTAGTATAAGGTTGCAATACCTTGTTAATTATAGTTTGAAGTATAGGAAGATCTCCTGATACTTCAAGTAGCGCTATAATGCAGGCTTCAAATATAAGTTAAGTCAATCAGATTTCCAACATAGAGCCTTGCATAGGAGGAGGAACTTTGGCTTATAAACCTTTAGAGGAATTAGAGAAATAAAAACAATACCAAAAACGGCTCAAACCCTCCCTGGAATTCGCTATCTCTTGGATGACGAACTGAGTCCTGGTAGCAATATCCTGGTTATCGAGTCATACCACCAGACGGAGAAGGAAATGTGTTTCAACTAAAGAGTGACTTCTACAAACATCAAACTATAACTCCAATATGGTCAAGCCATTCTAAAGGAAATAAAAACATAAAAAAACAATCTGTCTTTGCTTACAGTAGCAAAGAGAGTTTTGCCGTGTTCATGTTGATATGATAATTTTATCACTTTGGCTCCATTTTGGCACGTGTTAATCATGTTACGCAAAGCTACAGTAACCATTCAAAGCACAAAAAAAGTAGGCCAATAAACAAACAAACAAATCAAACCCAAATCGCACGGCCTTCGAGACAGCTAGAATGAGGTCAATACTAGCTCGTTCCGATTGGCCAAATGTCACACTTTCTATAGCGTCCGAACGCACCACCCCTTGCACCCCTTTGCCAATTGTTTCGTCCATCTCACCCGAATGGGCAAACGTCTTTGCAAAGTAAGTAGAAAAAGCGGCAATAAATCAAATAAACTAAACACGACGATTGTCGCACACCGTAGTAGACTTACCATTATCGCCAGCTTGAATGAGGTCACAGCAGAACTTTCCTAAGCCGAACCGATCCTTCGGTGCTAATGTGTACGTCCATATGGCCATGCCCTCGCTTATCTCGTCCATCGTGCCGCATGTTTGCATTTGCGGAATTACATCAGCTTAAAAGAAAATTACATAACATTAATGACTCGTCACCGAGTGGCCAGTCCCTGGGTTGAGGGTGGCCCCTTTTGCAACCCCATCGCATTCAACGGAGCCAGTATGTTTTCTTTTTTGACCACTACTGACTCCGTAATGCGAACGATCGGAACGAACGCAACACACACAAAACTGTGCCAAAGAACGGGTCGGTCCGAAAATTCTTGCTCAATTAACATATTTCATTATTTTGGTTTGTTTTGCTCCCCGACCAGCAGCAGCAACTGCGATCGGAGCAGGAATGCCGAAATGGAGGAAGCGGTTCTTCTACCGTTCTTTCGTATCATGTTTGTTCTTCTTAACCCATGTGTTTGAGGGAGTTCATTTTTTTTGTGTAATTCGTTCGCACCTATATGGTTCACAAATGTCTGCTGTTTGGTGTGGTAATGGTAAGATTGTTGCAATTTAACGGTGGCAGCCTACTTACGGCTGCTTTGCCCATTCGGCAAATGGTTAATAAATGGCGGCAATGTTATTCAAATAATCAAATTTGTTTATCGTTTTGTCTGGAGGGTGGTTTCGTAGTTTCTGTTTGTTTTCTTATACTTGGTGGTCTTGGCGGCTTGGTGGTCTGGATTGTGGAAGGAAGGTGATGTAACATAACCAGTTGTTGGCTCAATATTTTCCGATTATAAATTTTCAAATGCAAGCAAATAGTATAGTCGAAACATAACTAAAAGTTTCCTATTTTAAGAAAATAGAACATTGAAAAGAATAATAAAGGATTTAAATATGAAAGTTCTCATAAAAGAAATTATAAAAATCATGTGAGTAGAAGATTACCATTAAAGAAAATATATTACATTATGGATCCAAACCTTCCAATTTACTTGACAGGGTCTATACTAACTTATTTTCTGTTGAAGAAATCCACCGAGCAAATCATAGACGAGTTCCATCGTCTCCAAATCCTTTAGCACGTCCTTTAGAGCGGATACATGAATACCATCAAACCAACTCCGGTGGAGTCTTCATATGGACTTTCTGAAAACATTTTACTGGCTGGGTCTTCCGGTGGCATTCACATGACATGGCCAACCCACCGGAATATTGTGGTTAACGTATCTTTCAACTAGAATATTTTTATTACTTTCCTTTGAGGAGTCAAACAAATAATATGTCGACTCTACAAAGTTTCATAAATGCTTATGAACTATATTATATTTTAGGTTAGTATCTATTATGACGAATGACTCCTTATATATTCATCAATAATTTAAAACACTTTCTGTTAATTTTTGCTTTATCATAAAGACTAGTTTTAACAACTCTTTGTTTTCAACTTCCTTATCCTGTTAGCGTTCAGTTAAATACACCGACTACGTTGCTTTTATCGGCTGGTAATATGCGAATTATCGCGAATCTTCGACGATTAAAGGAAAGTGACTCAACGTTATTAATTCAGCTTACAGATTTATTCTGACTCATCAGTTTCAATTAAATTTAACATGATAATAGTTGAGTTCGCTTTACAACTAGTAGTCTTCACCATTTTTGCAGCTCCTGTCTTGTCCCTCTATTCTAATGGGTCAATAAGTCAACAACAAGAAAATGCCGATGATCTTGTAGTACCTTATACTATCGTATAGCAGCAGCTTACCCTATAATGAAAATTGTAGGTGTTCTTGCAAAACACAATTCTTGAAACAAGTTTAAAATGAACTCTTCAGCTAGTTGTTTACTTAGCTCACCTTTTGTGAGTAGTTATGCTTCCAAATTCTGTGAGGAGTAAGTAATATTCAGTGAAGAATCATTTGAATCATGAGTCAACTCTCCAAAGCTTCATGGAGCTTTAGCGAATCATCTCTGAAGTGTCTCGAGTCTTTTAAAATAGACGTTAATAATCCAAATGATGACATCCATCGAAGACAAGGAACAATTGAGCTTAAATCTTCAATTTTCCATGGACCATTCTAGTTTATGTATTGCTAAGATAAAACAAATTTTAGCTAAGTTGATCAGCCCTCAAAATTGTATTTTGCAGTGATTTTGCGGGATCGAAAAAAAGACATTGTGTAAAATGATTATTTTGAAGTGTCTTAATTTTGTGAACTATGGCAAGCAACAACTGCTCTCATAGTTGTGTTACGAATATTGCAATCGAAGCAGAAGGTAATTTAAACTGCAGTTTCAGCTACACACACGCACACGTGCTGCAAAATTTGAGCAACCATTAGCATAGAACGGGAATAGGCGGCCGATCTTGTTTCACACTAACCTAAATCGCAAATCGATCCACCGTTACGGGCCCGGTTACTTCAAACAATTGATTGCCACTTCACCTTCACTAAATCGGTTTGATTTCTTGTGCTACCATTTCGTACCAAACCGGGCAACCGGCACAACAAATCCGTCCCACGTCCATATCCGTATGTGTGTGTGTGTGTGTGTGTGCGTACGTATGGAAATAAAAACCAAATTCGCAACCGATTCGATTGCGATGTAGAAATGTGAACCACTTCGGTTTCGATTGGCGAGGTTTTTTTTCCTTGCTCTTGGTTTTGTTTGTTTGTTTTCAGTTCTAAAGTGGCACGCTGTTGGTTGTTTTTTTTTTCGCTGTAGAAACCCGTGTCCAACCGTTACATTGTTGGACGTTCAATTATTTCCTCCCTTTGAGTCAGCCGGCTCTTACCCCCTCCGACACTTGCGCATCCGTCTGGTCGGTCGGTCGAGGGAGCACGCAAAGGCGCTTCCGAATGCACGCGGGGCACGTTTTCGAACCGAACGCCACCGATTTTCCGATGACGCGAACGTAATAAAATAGGCCACGAGCACCGTTCTGCACATTGGTCATTCTAGGGTGGTGGCGGTGGGTGGATGATAGGGGCGGTCATGTGGCGTTTGTGAAGATTACCTAACAGGCCGTACTACTATAGTTACGGGGCGATGGGCCGGATGGCCTGAGCTCACGTTATTGAGTCATATCTCGTGGGAAATACGAACACGTGGATGCAAGGGGGGAGAGGTTTCAGCAGGGGTGCGGTTTGCGGTGAGTTGGAAGAGATACAGTAAGGAAGCTAGTTAGTGGTCTCGTTGGAACATTTGCGTCGAACTCGTGCACCCGTGGCCGATTGGAATCACAAAAACATACGACGATGGACGGCGGACAGTGTGGTGACGAACGTTTTGCGAAAACAAATGCTTGTTGCAATAATAATCTTCTAACGTTTAAGGCAAATATTTTGTGGATATGTTTTCGTATAAAGATGTAACAAATAATTATCTTGCGAGTAACAAAATGTTTGCTTAATACTGTCCTAACTTTAAATTCAAGAAATGATTCCCTTTTCTTTGTACGATCGGTGTACGATCACCATCCCGGGTTGGGTGGGGACGTCCACCGCATACCTCCGGTGCACACGTGTCATCGTGCCCTTCGGCCGGCCCGTTCCGCCCCTTCACCCCGAAAGGCATGTTTACGAAGAAAACGACCGTCAATGTGTGATCACATGGCCGGGAGATGCCGTACCGCGCACGGATTCAGGTGCATCTAGAGGAGGTGCATCAAGTGTCACCGTCTCACATGTCCGTCCCCGAAACACAGTCCCATGCGCCAACGGTTGAAGTGATCGAAAGACACGGGCGGCGGCGTGTGAGGCGTATGAAGGATGCTCCATTTTTTGCAAAATGCAACACCCGTGTTGCAGGAATGATCATGCGCCATTTTCCAACGAACTGGGAAGATTCCAGCGGGCGTAGCATTAATTGTGCAACCTCGTGTGCTTCTAATCAGCCCCGGTCGGATTAAGCGGTGGTTTGTTATTGGGTTTATGTTTCCCCCTGTGTTCTGCACGGGTTGAGAATATTATTGCATTGCGAACGTTTATTTTTTATCGCTCAAGGTTATTAGAGTAAACTGCCCCTACTTTTGTTGCATAAGGGGCTTTTTTGTTTCTTTGTCTTCCTCCTTTAAACATTTATTCACCAGAAAGTGTGCCAGTTGGGTAATTTGTTTGATTGCTTGCTGTTTTGTTTCGTGAAGAACCTACGCGCGATTTGTTTTTTACCATTCCCGTCCGATGGTTGGTCGTCCATTTTTTTTGCCTCCGCTTGTTTAATCTCTGTGGGGTCACCGAGACTTAATTTAGTGCTTTATTACGTTCGC
>KB664255.1:8913421-8932039 GCA_000349025.1 Anopheles minimus | reverse complement strand
TGATTTCTTGTGCTACCATTTCGTACCAAACCGGGCAACCGGCACAACAAATCCGTCCCACGGCCATATCCATGTGTGTGTGCGTACGTATGGAAATAAAAACCAAATTCGCAACCGATTCGATTGCGATGTAGAAATGTGAACCACTTCGGTTTCGATTGGCGAGGTTTTTTTTCCTTGCTCTTGGTTTTGTTTGTTTGTTTTTAGTTCTAAAGTGGCACGCTGTTGGTTGTTTTTTTTTTTTCGCTGTAGAAACCCGTGTCCAACCGTTACATTGTTGGACGTTCAATTATTTCCTCCCTTTGAGTCAGCCGGCTCTTACCCCCTCCGACACTTGCGCATCCGTCTGGTCGGTCGGTCTGGGGAGCACGCAAAGGCGCTTCCGAATGCACGCGGGGCACGTTTTCGAACCGAACGCCACCGATTTTCCGATGACGCGAACGTAATAAAATAGGCCACGAGCACCGTTCTGCACATTGGTCATTCTAGGGTGGTGGCGGTGGGTGGATGATAGGGGCGGTCATGTGGCGTTTGTGAAGATTACCTAACAGGCAGTACTACTATAGTTACGGGGCGATGGGCCGGATGGCCCGAGCTCACGTTATTGAGTCATATCTCGTGGGAAATACGAACACGTGGATGCAAGGGGGGAGAGGTTTCAGCAGGGGTGCGGTTTGCGGTGAGTTGGAAGAGATACAGTAAGGAAGCTAGTTAGTGGTCTCGTTGGAACATTTGCGTCGAACTCGTGCACCCGTGGCCGATTGGAATCACAAAAACATACGACGATGGACGGCGGACAGTGTGGTGACGAACGTTTTGCGAAAACAAATGCTTGTTGCAATAATAATCTTCTAACGTTTAAGGCAAATATTTTGTGGATATGTTTTCGTATAAAGATGTAACAAACAATTATCTTGCGAGTTACAAAATGTTTGCTTAATACTGTCCTAACTTTAAATTCAAGAAATGGTCCTCTTTTCTTTGTACGATCGGTGTACGATCACCATCCCGGGTTGGGTGGGGACGTCCACCGCATACCTCCGGTGCACACGTGTCATCGTGCCCTTCGGCCGGCCCCCGTTCCGCCCCTTCACCCCGAAAGGCATGTTTACGAAGAAAACGACCGTCAATGTGTGATCACATGGCCGGGAGATGCCGTGCCGCGCACGGATTCAGGTGCATCTAGAGGAGGTGCATCAAGTGTCACCGTCTCACATGTCCGTCCCCGAAACACAGTCCCATGCGCCAACGGTTGAAGTGATCGAAAGACACGGGCGGCGGCGTGTGAGACGTATGAAGGATGCTTCATTTTTTGCAAAATGCGACACCCGTGTTGCAGGAATGATCATGCGCCATTTTCCAACGAACTGGGAAGATTCCAGCGGGCGTAGCATTAATTGTGCAACCTTGTGTGCTCCTAATCAGCCCCGGTCGGATTAAGCGGTGGTTTGTTATTGGGTTTATGTTTCACCCTGTGTTCTGCACGGGTTGAGAATATTATTGCATTGCGATCGTTTATTTTTTATCGCTCAAGGTTATTAGAGTAAACTGCCCCTACTTTTGTTGCATAAGGGGCTTTTTTGTTTCTTTGTCTTCCTCCTTTAAACATTTATTCACCAGAAAGTGTGCCAGTTGGGTAATTTGTTTGATTGCTTGCTGTTTTGTTTCGTGAAGAACCTACGCGCGATTTGTTTTTTACCATTCCCGTCCGATGGTTGGTCGTCCATTTTTTTTTTGGTGTTTGCCTCCGCTTGTTTAATCTCTGTGGGGTCACCGAGACTTAATTTAGTGCTTTATTACGTTCACATTACTACGAAGTAATCAAATCAACTGCACACATACATCATAGCGCGATAATCATTGCCAGAAGGCGTTGACCTATTTTTATCAAGCGGGATTGATATTTTGTTTGCTTGAGGGAAGGACGAGGAACAAAAATCCCTTGACTCATCACGCGAGTCGAGAGTGAAACCAGGTCTGTAGAGGCAATGCATGTCTGTAGGGGCAAAAATCAATTGACTCGCATGAATCATTGTGGTAAATGTTTTCTCACCAAAAATTCGTCCAAAGCATTGCGAGTCGTGTCGGGAGCATCTAATGGAACCACTAGAAAGAAGCATGAACTAATGCCTTAATAACTGCTGGTAGCTAGTCATTAAAAGTGTCGAATTTTATGACGAATAAATTACACATTTTTATTTCTTCGCCACACACACACACACACACACACACACACACACACACACACACACACACACACGGCAATTTCAATAACCCACATTGTGCAATAGACGGGCTTAAGTCTAGATAACATTCCTTCAATAGATAAGTGATGTTTTTTGGACCTTGCTCAAACTTGAATTTTCGCGTTTCTACCACGATGCAGATAAAGTAATGGCGAGTGTGCCATAGAATAGCTGCAGCCTAGTAAAACATATTAAAACCACCACGTGATTGAACTTACCTTATCCTGTTACCACTCGCTGCTGACGTAACATTGAGCAAATGTGCAGTGTGACAACGGATTCGTCCATCGATCCACGAGCAGGTTCTAAAATGGTGGCGAAATTCGAACAGCGCGTACAGACAGCATAAACTACGCCCCAAGAATGCAGGGACCCACCGTGTGCGGTAGTTGTGGAAATAGGCTGCAACAATTCACATTAGCAAGAGCATTACGACGTACGACAACACTGGGAACACGTGCATTCGATTGCAACGACGCCACTGCATGCGGTAGTTGAATGTGGGCCGAAAATAGAACTAGCTGGAGCTGCCGGTGTGGTTTCGACCCGGTGATGCAAGAAATAGATTTCGTGTGGAAGGCGCATCGGAAGGAGACACACATGCAAGTGGTGCAAAATAAAAAAACACTTTAGATGCGTCGTTAATGCACAGGAGTTGAGGGTGATATTTTCAAATAGAATCGTTTTTAGCAAATTAGGATTTATTTAAAAACTTGCAACATACATTTCTACACTATATATACATTTTAAGTGTATTGACATTTTTAGTTATTGTTATCTTCCTACTCTTTGGTTAATTAATTTTCTAAATAAAACTAATTTTTATTTCGACTTAACTTATAAGTATTTTGAAGAAAAATAGAAAAGTTGAATTGAAATGGCAGTGTACAGTTCGCAACATAAGGACCCTTTTTTATGGATTACCGGTAAAGTCAAAGAGATAGATAAAAATGGTGTTCTACAAGGTTGTAGGAAATAAAATTCACATTTTCGCATATTTTTAATTTTTCCACAAGTATTAAATTGCTAAATGTAACGTAACTATAACGACATTTACAAACGATAGTTTAAAATTTATGGGTCATTGGGAAAATTGAACAATGTTTTAATATCTTCTATTATTTTTCATCATCGATATATTTTTACGCCTGGTTTTGGAAATCCACGATGTACATGAAGTAATTTAAATGGCGTAAAGGCCAAATTCTCTGTGTACTTTTTTTTATTCTGCATATGTTGTGGATATTTTTTCAATTTATATTAGTTATTAAGTAGTTTTATGATTCAAGACGTTTAAAAAAAGCCATGACCATTAAACATAAAAAACAAAATATATAAAATAACAGCTTAGAGATCAGAATAATTGGATGCTAGGGTTCACTGAACAGTGATATAATTGTTTAAAAAACATGTTTACATTATTAGAGAACCGGTTAAACTACATGTAATTATTTAAAAAAAAAATAAAAGGAATAATTGCTTACAAAAGTTCACTTGTAAGTGGTCTTAACGTAAGATTACATGGAGAAATTTCCAACCAGGCGAAAACTATGTAATAATTTATGTAAAAATATACAAAAAATTGTTAAAATCATTTCGTTTTATTGTCTACAACTTCGCATTACATTATGTTTACCTATCTTCAATAACTTTTACAGTGTTTTTAAACAAACTAGTAGTATTAAGGTTATTTCTTACACACTGTACATTTTTAGGATTTTTTGCTTTTACTCTACTTAAACTGAGCATTACATTTATTAAATTAAGAAACCAAATTTATCAAAGATTATTTAATGCACAATTTCGTGGAAAATTGAAACAAAGTGCATTGTATTAAAAGCTTCATTTGTGAAGCAATCCGGTCAGTCTTTGCTTCCCGGATATCACCTTATCGTGGCGAGACCTTCACCTACGTGCAGCCACTGATAATGGCGGGCGTGTAGCACAGTGTAAGGCTTTTTCTTTTAACCCCCCCCCCCCGCCCCCTCCCCCATTTTTAATCAGCGAGCTGTCCCTGACGGACAGATGGAGGACGAACGGAAGTGCGTACAGAAATAGCATCCCAACACGTACGTGCACGCGGGTGGCTTAAAACCAACCCCCAGTGTAAGCGTCCCCTACTGCGAGCACAATTATCGCGCTAATGAGTGTGTAAAATGTCTGGTGTCACGTTGCATTGCATCGTGCGGTTCGTTTCGGAAAGGGACGTTATCTAGTGCAGGTTACGCTCGCTGCGTATCCTGTGCGTAAAGCCGCGTTGAATCCCTGTTCAGTGTGAGAGAGAAGCGATGATGTAATCCCCAACCGTATTACCATTCGAATGGTGTTAAATAGCAGAATATCCTTTAGCAAGAGGACAACATCTCTGCCACGTGCAGCAGTGCGGACATGCTGATTAGCTTTGTATATTTAGATGAGTCATCAGCAGCAGAAGCACTCAGGGAAATTCCAAGCAAAAATGTTGTTAAAAGAAGCAACTTTGTTTTACTCAAATTCCATTATTGGACGTTATTAGCTTTGGGCGTAGCTGAGCAAGAATTCGTAGATTATCCGTACTCATCGGGACTCGACCCTTGACGGATGAGCAGAAATGACGAATTAAGGGTAAATGGAAGTTTCTAGATAAGATGATTAGTGTATAATGTATAGTAGCAGGCAGAAGACTCTATTATTCAACTTTATACAATTGAACAAGACATCTATAATTTTGAAGCGACCTTGGAAGTTTCGTTTCTTTTCTAAAGAACTCTCTATTTTTCGCTGACATCCGTTTTTCAAGCATAATGACAAATCGCCTTTGGAATTTTATTTTTTTAGTAACACGGATAATCCGGATAACGCGAAGTTAAGTGGCACCCGGATAATCAGCGTTTCACTATAATTACGTGTTTTCCCAGTTATAAAAACAATTAAGAAATCAACCTGTCGATGGTTCCTTACCATGGAAAAATATGTCAACTCCGTTTGACAGCTAAATTCCATCAAATATTGTACCGAATTCACCAAATGCAATAGTGCTAGAAGTTTCTGCAAAATTCTTGTCTGGATATAGTTCTTCCAGTTTTTAGCCTTCCCCACTGATGAGTTCTCCTGCCTGTCCATTTCTCCATTACACTTCTTACTACTATTTTCACGTTCTGGTAAGTGCAATGTATCGTCTGCGAAATGTGCTAACGAGATTGCTTACTCACCACTTCTCGCCACCCTGTCTACTCCCCACCGTTCTCCAACACTCAGCACGCACACCTTTCCCGATTACCCCGATCCCCGATGCAGTTGCAGTTCTTTGTTGTCCATATCTCGGGGCAGCAAAATGGGGAAAGAAGAAAAAAAAAGCAGCAAAACACAATTTCGACGAGTTCTTAGTTCCGACAACGGTGACGGCAACGGCAACGGGGCCACGATAAAGAAAGCGAAACCTTCGTTCCGGTATAGCACAAGGGCCGGTGGTGATGGGCAGCAAAGTGCCGGGAGACCAGTGCAGGCAACGCAGTGCCGGGCTTGAAAACAAAGAGAATCCATCGGTCCGTCTGGCCGCGAGATCGTCCCTGCGTTCCACGGACAACCCAACGGACCACCCATCCGCACTCTCAGCCCGGCCGCATATGTTACGTGTCCCTTTACGGTGGTAACGAGAAGCAGCGAAAATAACAACAAAAAGGTAACGCGCGTTTACTGCAGACGCCATTCTTCGCCCCATCCTGCTCATCTGGGGGATGTTTTTACTCGCTTTTCCACACACGCACGCACACTGCAAACGCTGTCGCATCTTCCATCACTGACCTGGCATAATTTCTCGCCGATCGTGTCGAACACCCATACACACGAGTGGGAAAAACGTTTGTCTGTTAGGGGAAGGGAAAAGCGAACGGAAAACGGGAAGGGAAAAGAGCTCCATTTAGCGAGTCATCTTTAACGAAAAGGGGCAACGGGTAACTCATCCGTCGTATGATGTGGGATTAAGATATTTATTAGCAATTTAGTTCTTTGTGAAGAATAATGAAGGTAAGTATACGTGGAATCGAGAAAGATCACCGTAATTCTGGGGCTTTATTTAGTTTATTCGACTACAGATTGGTTATTAACATTCTGCAAACAAGCAAACGGCGACTTTCCGTTTAGAGGTTGGTGAGTGCCAAACCGAACCAGACGGAATGAGTGCCCGAAGTCGTTTGCAGGGTTCGTCGTCTGTTGAGTCTAACGTTGTGTTTTAAAATTATAGTTTTAGTGGAAATGTATCGTGGTTTTAGATGAGATTGAAGATGATAATTATATTATAATGGTGGTTTTAAGCAATACAAATATTTATTCAACAATTATTTATTGAATTTCATTAAAATATTTAGTTAATCAGAGACTCTTCGAAAGAGCTCTTAGTGATTTTCATTTTAAGAATAATTACATCTTTTGGGTAATACACATATGTAATAATAATGGAAATTTTGTCAATCAGAATCACATTAATTGGAAACTCACCGCCATCGCGATATCTAAATGCGCGTTAGGTATTTAAACCACCAAACCCTACATTGCGTTCGTGCATCGGAACTCAGCGACGGCCCGATGCTGGTGCCGGCACCGTGCGCGGCTTCGAGGTGCCGTCCGTTCGTTCGAACGCAACATTCTTCTGAAAACTCGCAACCATAGCGGACGCGAAAACTCGCGCTCGCGGCCCACCGGAACACATTACGGTCTGCCGCAGTATCAAACAAACGGACCACAACGCTTGTAGAAGCAACAGAATCGTTCAATTGACACAAGTTCGTGTGCTTTACCGGAAAGCATTTTGGTGTGAAAGGAAAAACAAAATCTGGTGTTATATCGTGTTTAGTTAAAGTGAATTGTTTGGAGCAGTTTTAGTCAACGACGTTAAACACGGTGCAACAGATTGGCGTGAACGCAAGTGGAGTGAAGTACAAGTACAGTAAAGAATTGCTGGAACAACTCGTGGAAAGGTGCAACAAGCACAAGGGCTCTCTAGGTGTGTAGACCTTGGCCGCAGGCATCAGTGCGATTGCGAAAGGTTCCTACCAACATAACCGACCGTGACCGTGAGCACACAGAAGTGTGCAGAAAACGGAGTGCATCCGCGTGTCTTTGCAGCGGCAAGAACAAGTGCATCCAACGACGAGTGCATTACTTTTTGCCAGTGGTGTGTGCAACAGTGCAAAAGTGTTTGTGTTTGTCTGGCAAATTTTGAAACAGAAGAAAGCGGCGTGCACTAAAAGCAGGGCACCAGTAGAGCACCCTTCAATCGGATCGCATTTATTAACAACACTTACGCGTGTACGTGAATGTGTGGTGATTGCGGTTGAAAAGAGAAAAGGAGCGTAAAAAAATAATTAATCAATAAAAGCCAAACTAGGCTGTGCAAGGAAGGCAACAGAAGAAAAGTGCATTAGCGCGGAAAACCATTAGTGGAGCAGTTTGTGTGAAGAATTTAATATTATTTTATTCGTGCCCTCGAGCCCGAGCGTGCAAGTGTGTTTGTGCGTGTGTTTGGTGAAGCACCACATTACCCAGTGGGTCAGCGAAAAGTAAACTAAACAGCAAAGGGAGAGAAAAAAGCAAAGTGCATTTCGGGTGCATTAAAACAAAAATAAAAACACATAACAAGGAGGTTGATAGTAAAAAAATCGATCCAATCGGAAAGGTGAAACAAGCGACAGCAGCGCCTGATCATCATTATCAGCACCCAACGGAAGTGCTGCCGTTCATCGCTTCGACGAAAAAGAGTGAGTTATCCCCCATTCGGTTAAGTTTTCTAAGGAACAAAGATAAATCTGTGTGTGAAATTGGGAAGACATTGTTTTTCACTCCCGTGCTCTTTGTCGCTAAATGGCGGAAATGATTTATGGTGCAGTTTCTATTTTTATCATCGGCCTTAATGAGAAGGTGCATTTTTTAAACAAAATAGTCCTCTTGTGAAGTGCAAAAATCACATCGTATCGGTTAAATTCAAATTTGGATTTCAAAATCAAGAAAAAAAGCTCGTAATCGTGAAAGCAAATAAAAAATATATGGAGCATGATTATAAAGGAAATTAACACGCACGCGACGAACCCAAGGTTGTGTAACTTTAGACTGTAATCGGAGTTTGGTTTGTTATTACTTTGTCTATTTTGTGTTGTGTATGCGTGATTATTGATTCTCAAGCGGTGAGCGGTGTGGTGTCACTCAAAGTAGGCGCACTTTGTTGTGTGAAAGTTGAAGCGAAAAGCCCTGCTTTGATCTTCAAAATCTACGAAAGACAGCGACTACTTTGTGTGACAAGATGCATTTGCAATAAAAAAAAAAAAAACATCAAGAATTTTGAAACGAGCAGAATCTTCTCAAAATGTTACCAAATTCTGTTGAATTATTATTATCCCCCTAAGCACCATTCATCGCTATCAGTGATTTGTTTGAAAGCACAACATGCCAGGTGCGAGGGTGGAACCTTATCAATGTTCTCACTGGGTATGAATTCCCAAATTCCGAATCCCCAACACATTCGTCGATCGATGAGTTGACAGATTTTCTTTCTTCGTTGTTGTTAACGATCCCGCCACCATTTAACCCCGAGCTCAAAAACATGGCGTGAACTATGACCTCGTTTGAACATCACCCTAATATAAGCGGTTCGGTTTATTTAGATCCATCCCTGGTCCCTGCTTGTGTGTTTTTTTTTGGTCGTGCAGTTTTTGTTTGTGTCGGTGGTCTGACGTGTTATTAGATCATCCCCCCTTACAGTGTGGGGTGGTGTCACACGTAGACGACCGGGGGCCTTACCACATTTGTTTGTATGGTGAAATAGAGCACCACACTTGTGCTTGTTGTGATATTGGAAAGGGTGTAAAGCCTCCCACTCCCACCCACCTCCCTCAAACGGGCCAGAGTTCTGGGCGATGATGTTACTCACTCCGTCGCCATTACGACATCTGACGTCATCGGTGGGTTCCCGGTGTTGTACTCGGTGCGGTCAATGTACCGAGTGCGCGTTCGAACTCGTTGATGTTTGTAGAACGTTCCCCCAACGCGGGGCAAGCGATGAGATTTGTTTTGTTATTTTGCCCTGCCAAGATGCCGTGCAAAACAAGGTGAAATATTCTACTTTATCACAACCACACACACACACACACCAACAGGGTAATGGTTCCGATCCGATTCGTGTGTACAACATTCACTCTGCCACCCTTGAGGAACGCTGAAGAATAGCACCATGAAGCAATTCTTAACCGATTTCATCATCCCTTTTACGTACTGGGGCCGCTTCATTATTTTTGCTGACGAAACATTTTTGCAAAATTTCTATGGAATTCGGTACAGACGTACGCAGTAGTGTAAATCGACCACTCTAGTATGGGTCTTGTTAGCAACGTGTCCGAACGTGAAGATTCTGAATAAAGAGACCCCAGCTAGGAATGGTTGGTAGATTGACACAAAGGAAACCTATCAAACTGGAACGACTTCACGATGTTTTGGGTGTTAATTTGACCAGTGTTGTTCTTCTTTCAAATTAAAAAAAGCCTGTTCTACTGCTTTAATTTCCCACACACACACATAAGCATGGGACGATGTTTGTTTTTTGGGGTCTCACCGCTTTAGCACCTTTAACTACGCTTCAAGCGCTCCAAAATGACACGCGCGCGCACGATCAAGGTCGGTCAGCGACGCCATTTGCGCGAATCGATCGAATCTCTTCCTTCTCCCGCCACTTACTATAGAGCCGGCCCCAAAACCGAGGCTCTCTCGCGTGCACGTCCGCAAACGTCAAGCCGGGTGGTGGTGGTTACGAAAAAAACCCTCTCCACTCAACGTAAAAGGTGGTTTACCTCGCTGCAATGCCAGCCAAAACAAGCGCCACTCTCGGAGGTTGTTCCTTACAGTGGACAACGGGTAGGGGAGGAAAGGGCACACAAAACAACATCAAAAACCACCCCACGATCGAGTGATCGTGGATCGGTCAAATTTTTCGAATGTATTTCATCACAATGAACTTGCTCCGCTTGCTCTTTTTTGCCGGCTGGGTCTTGAGATTTCGGGTGGGGAAATTGTAAACTGCCCAGCATCAACCCAGCGTGCGCGAGCGAGAGCGAGTTGTGTGGGAAAACGGTAAATAATTCCTTACGCTCACGGCAGCCTCTCTCGCTTTGGCGCATTCCGGGGGAGTTTTTTCTTACACACACGTGATAATGGTGTAGGCCGTCGCTGTACCGACCGCATGACGTAATTTTGACGTTTCGATGAACCGTATTTTTTGCGCCAAAATGGGATAAAGAGCACCGTGGGATACCTGCTTAATTCTGCGGTGCTCTCGGTGCATATTTGGAGAGGTTTCCTTCGAAAGATGCTGCGAAAAAGTATTGAGATTGCATCATTCGTTCTAAACTGAGAAAAGGTTGTCTTGTTTTGAAGAGAAAAATATTCTTCAAGACATCTTCATAATAATGTCCAACATCATAACAAGTTGTTTTGTTGGATTCAGCTAGTTACGTCCCTTGTTATTGTTTGTTGCAAATCTTCAAGGTATGATTCATCGGTAGAAAAGCCTTCTAAAGCTTCTGAATCAACCAAGAATACGGATGATTCACCTATGAGAATTTACGTCCACTACAGAAAAAGCGGAAAATCCTCACTCACTATCGCGTTATGCAACTCCCGGAAGGAATCCCTGTGCGTAAGACGCACTGACACGCTCCGAGAGATGCAAAACAACCAAAGATTGCGTCGCATTATCATGCTGGATCAACAAACAGCTCCCGACAGACGTAAACATGGTGTTCCAATCTGCGTGCTACTTTCGTTGTCGACTACGCAGCAATCAAACTCACCCGCAGGAATCACACGCCGGTGATGCGCCGGTCTAAAATAACCTCCCCCGATAGTGAGTGTGTTACTGATAAAAGAAAAATTAGCCAACCAAGTTTTGATATTAGACGAAAATGTTGTCCCATTCCGATTTATCGAATGCGTGTGCGAGTCATTCGCTCACGACTCTGGAGGAGTCTTCCAACCTCCCCCCGAACTGATAAGCACACGCTCGATGGTTTGATTCATGAAATCGTGTTTGTGCGAGCCCCCTCTCCGGGAAGGCCGTTGACGCGTCACCAAGGGTTGTGTGTGGCATATATGGCGTGTCGTCGGCCAACACGTTGCGTCATTTCCTGTTGTGCGCTCACCGTACTGATAATCGTACGATATGTGAGGGCGCGCGTGGGAGACAACATCGACATTGCGTAATGGGAAGGTATGATAACAGCGCGATTAGGTGCGGGATACAAGATTAGAATTCTAAAATTGTGTTGTTTACTTCATATCCGGCATATCGCCGCTCTCCATTTCTTGAGCTTTGGAATTGTAAACAATCATCACCAGATTATTCGGGTTCAGGTAGTTCCGGAGGTTTCGGAGGAGCGAGTGAGTGGATTGATACGCCACAATACAACAAAAGTTCTCCCAACACGCCACGAGGCAATCAATAACAAGTCAGAATGCTTCCGAGCGCACGTGGAGGAGGCCTCCCTGATGACGTTGCAGGTCGAGTTGCGTGATCGTACGTTGCTTCACATTCCGAGCGCAACAAAACACGTTGTCACATGTTCCGTTCACGTGCGCCTGATGGAGTGCAGGTTGTTTACTGTTGTTGTTGCCTTGTGCCTTCGCTCAACTGCGTTGTAGTGGCGTTTTATTGAAGAATGTTCTCTACAACCTCTCCAATCATTAACACACACACACGGGTGCCAACGCCAATTTTATTAATTTGATTACTTATATCTGAATGCCATCACACAGGTGTCAAATGATCAAGAATTCCCTTTCTGTTTGATGAAGTTGTACAATTCCTCCAATTCAAGTGCTAATCGATCTTGTTTCTCTCTTCTACTTTGCAGATGCACTAGAACTAGGCGCAAGCGAAATTATTATGATGGTGGCGGACTTTGTAACACGCCAACAGAACGGTTCGCCGCTGAACGGTGAAATACCCGGCCAAAATCACAACTCCAATTCCAATATGCCTGGTGAGTGTTTCTGCTGGTGCAAAAACTTCAAGATGTACACGTTGTACCGAGCATCAAAAAACCAAAAATTATTTGTCTCCTCGTTGCGACTTGTGGGATCGTTTAGTTTGGTTCTTTTCTTATGTTTCCCTTTTTTCCTTTTACTATCCCTTTCCCCCAATGCAGCCCACAGTGCCTTACTGATGAGCAACAACAGCAGCAACAGCAACAGCTCCGGCCGTGCCAGCCCGCACACCTCCTCGGAGTCGGAATTCCCACAGAACGGGTACGAGCTAGCGGCCCATCTGAAGCGCAAGGAGCTATTCTCCCAGCGCAAGCAGCGCGAATTCATCCCGGACAACAAGAAGGATGACAGCTACTGGGACCGGCGGCGACGCAACAATGAGGCGGCGAAGCGATCGCGCGAGAAGCGTCGCTTCAACGACATGGTGCTGGAACAGCGCGTCGTCGAGCTGACGAAGGAGAACCACGTGCTGAAGGCACAGCTGGACGCGATCAAGAGCAAGTACAATATCTGCGGCGAGAATTTGGTCAGCGTCGATCAGATCATGGCGACGTTGCCCACGAACGAGCAGGTACTCAGCTCGACCAAACGCGTCAAGCTGGCGAACGGCAGCAGCCAGGGACGGTCCACCTCACCGACCGGTTCCACCATTGGTTTCCCGCTTTCGCGCAGTCCCTCCCGACAACCGCAGGCTACCTCTCCCTCGCAATCACACGGTCGTGCCTCGTCACCGCATAGCCCACCGGCGGGTAATGGTACGCCCCATCTGCAGCAGACTCTACTGGCGGTCGTCCAGAATGCTCCGAGTACGACGACATCCCCTGGCGGAGTGTCGTCCATTCCCTCGTCCCAGCAAGCACCGGTAATTCACCCGAACCCGAACGTGGAGTCTCCACCGCCGGCGGCATCTGGTTCATCGCCCACGGTATCTTCGGGCGGTGCTATCCAGCACACGAACGGAGGAGCTACATATCTGTCACCGGTCCACGCCATCTACCGGAACGGTACCATCATCGAGTACGAGCGAGCCACCGAAGGTGGCAAACTATCGTCGGTGGAGGGTAACGGTCGCAGTCCTTCCCAGATTCGGCTGGAACTGATCGAACGCAACCTGGACGATCATCATCACCTTCAGCAGCAGCTCGCCCAGCAACAGCACCATCATCAGCAGCAGTTGGCATCTTCGTCCCAGCACCATCACCACTACAGCCATCATTCGCGGGAGGTGATCCGGGAGTCGGTGATCGATCATCACCACCCTCAGCACCATCACCATCCTCAGCATCATCATCAGCCTCAGCATCAACCGCATCCACATCAGCAGCATCTTCAGCAGCAACAGCAGCAACCCCATCCTCACCATCTCCACCAGCGAGTGTTGGTGTCCAGTGGTGAGCTGGACCGGGATGAACGTTCTCCATCTCCGACGTTGACACCTTCAGCCGCACCACGGTTCGGTTCTCCCACGACAACCACAACCTCCTCCTCTTCTGCCCCGATCTCATCCACCTCACCGCCGACGATCATCTCAAGTACGAGCCCGGCAGGTTCGCCACCGGCCCATATCCCCGTGGCAGCTCATGCACACTCGCATCACTACCCGCCCCACCATCATCATCACCACCCGCACCATATAGCCGCGCACCATGCGCATCCGCCACACTTTGTCGTGGGTGCAAGCTCCCCGTACGCCAGTTCGGCCCTGCCCGCTAGTGGATATCCGCTGACGGCGGCAGCTGCAGCCGTGGCAGCTTATGCTAGTGGAGCTGGAGCTCTGTATGGGTCACCGCCGCGTACCACCGAAATAGCGAGCGCTCTACTCACGGCGAACGTGCTCAATCTGAGTCGTCGTGCACCTTCCCCGTACGATTCAAGCCCTCCGCAGACGGCTTCCTCGACGGGCAGTGCCGGTAGTACATCCGGCGGTGAGGAAGAACCGGACCGGGAACGAGAAATTCACGAACATGCCAACAGTCTACCGGTGAAGTTACGCCACAAGTCGCATCTGGGTGATAAGGATGCGGCGACGGCACTGTTGGCACTTCAAAACATCAAACAGGAACCGATCGGTCATCGATCGAGTTCACCGGCCTGGGACGATGGTGATGGTTCGTCGGATGAGCGGGATTCCGGCATCTCCACGAACGAGTGGCCAACGAAGGCGGAACAGAAGATGATGGTACCGCTACCGGCATCTCCACCGTCAGCCACCTCCTCCTCCACCGCGGGCAGTGCTGCTTCTGGAGCGATCGTCAGTACGGCGGCGATGGCGGCGGCTGCAGCAGCAGTTGCGGCCGCAGCTGGCAAGATCACCTCCATCCCGGCGTCGGTAGTCATCAGCAAAAAGGCGGAAGAAAACATCCACCTGCAGTCGAAGCTGGCCCGGCTCGAATCGGAGGTGGCCACCATCAAGAACATGATGATCTCGAACACGACCGGCAGTGGGTTCGGCGTAACTGCGGCAGCTCAGTAGCGCGCATCGTGCGACGAATTTCCACTGCTACGTCGTGCGGCACGGCGACATCGAAGACGACGACGAGCGATGAGTCATCGAGAGCGACCGAAGACGTGATCTAGTTCCTGTAAAAGTAGTTTGACGAACGACGGTGAAGGAGAAGTTGTCGTCAAGTAACCGGTGTGTGGATGTGGACGTCCACAGCGCTGGAGGTATTCCTCATCCGTAGTGATCATCCGATACGTGCATGAGTGTGTGTATTTGTGTGTGAGATGAAGCTCCGAGCGTACGAAGTGGAACCGAAAACGGACCAGCAGAAGAAGACGGAGCAGCTCCCATTTATGTTAGTGGGTTAGTTGATCGGTTTGGAATTTCTCGCCGCATCGCTTCGACGTGGCGCTGCGTGTGGAGAAAGTTACGACAATCTCTGTACTGCCGCAGCCGTAAGAGAAAGGCGCAGAAAAGCAACTAACCGAGACACGGCGCGTAGGATGCGAGGAGAAAGCGCACACTGCTGGAGGCAGTTCGGCCCGATTCGCTGAGCTCCGGTCGCTTTTTTCTTCTGTCCGTTTTCTGCTGCTCCGCACAAGTCCAGAGAAATGCGGCCTGACGGTTCGATGTGGCAGCTACACAGGTGATGAGAATGCGAGACTTTACGCATCATCGCTCGTTTGGTGCGTGCGTGTGGATGTATTTATTCGGATATCTGTCTGTAGGCACTGAACGATGAGATGTGAATCAAAATGGATCATGGATGTGTAGAACAGATGAAGACGAGAGCACAGCGAGAATCGTTTGTTGTATAAAAGAAGAGGAATGGAAAAGAACATGGTGTATAACACTAAAGCAGAACTGTAAATGTGAAAACCGAACTACATCAATCATATTTATATTCATGGTAGGTATATAAGAAAAAAAAATGTACAGAAGTGAAAAAGAAACAAATTATATATCAAAAGGAAATATTGAAGTGTATTTTAAATATTAGTGTATTAAAGAAACAGAAGATATGGAAACAAAACAACCACAAAAAAAAAGAACATGGTTAAAACATAAAACACTCAGTCCAACGTAAGATATAAGTGCAAAGTATGCTGATAATATGGTTCTACAAGGGAAACAAACCAAGCATAAGCAGATGTAATGTTCGTTCGTGTTTTTTTTATCTTCAAAGAAGATGATCCTATATGCAAAAGGGAGCGCGTACTGGAGAGTACTGCAAGCTATTAATAGTATATGTATAACAGATGAGATTTAATGATACAATTTTTAAGCACACTGATCACCCCAGCAGGAAACTTTTAATTCTGTTCAAGCTGCACACAAAACTCGTGTCGAGATGTGTGTGTAATTGAACCACATAAAATAAATAGATAAAACACAGAAAAACGATGGAAAAACCAACAAAATGGAGCAAAAAAAAAACAAGAGAAAAGAACCGGAGGAGCAAACTTTTTCGGAAATGTGATATCGTAGGTTTGGAACTATTTTTTACACATATTAAGAGCAAAAGAAAACAGCACATACACAGCAAAAAAGCAAAAAAAATCAAAACAAACACACAGACGAAGTAAGATTTAAAGAAAGTACACCCGCCAAGGTATTAAGTAAGGGAGGGCGCGGCCTTTCGTATGCCCCACTGTTGCGGCGTTGTTCGTATTTTTATGTGCTTTTATTATTGCTACGTTTAATATTATTACTCCCAATGACACTTCCTTTCTAGTTTCCTAGTTTTTTTTCCTCGTTCGCCAACCCTGGCGAATATCGTCGATACGTGTCGCGGCGTGTTATATTTCGTTTGGTTTTTACATTTACTATTTGCTAGTTTTGTTCTGTTTTTTTACCTACTATAGCGTACGATTGCTTCTATATAATTATAATCACTCTTATAACAGCTATTAATTTGATTAATATGTTTTTTTTTTCAATTATTGAAGAAAAAGTTTCACCACGTGAAAACAAGTAATGTCATTGAGTTAACTGGTACAGTTACAGCTAGTACGTGCGTACTATTACTCTTGCAGTAAGGGTTTTTTTGCGCTAGATTATGTGCAGTTTTTTTTATACACAATTATATATATGCTAAGAGCTTATTATATACGGAACATAAGGAACATTTTGTTTTAGAAGTATCTCCATACCCTTCCATGTGCTGGTGAAGACTACGAAGAATTGTTCTTTTTTTATTTATTTTATTTTTATACAAAAAAACTCCCCCGTACATCAATAAAAGAATGAAAATAAAACATCAAAACACATGAAGCATCTGTGAGATGAGCAATGGATCGAAATGGATGAGAAATAGAAGGAGAAAAAAAAAGGGGCGAATGAAATGAGAATTGGAAGGAAAATGAATGGGTAACAATTTTCCGACAATCGACGTTCAGAAATTGGACATGTTTTGCAAATGGTTTTGACACGCGTTGTCGTGGTTTTTGTTGTATCTTGGTGACACAATTTTCGATTACCCGATGTAAAACAAAAAATGATTGATTGAAATGTGGTCGTGTTTTCTAATGCGATGTTATGGTCTCTCATCGTGATCGTCCTGTTCAGACTACTCTCGGAGTCAATATTATCACTTTTTAATGAAAGATTAATTTCCTATATTGAAAGTTTAATTATTGTTTACTTTTGCATTTTTCACCTACTGTCTCCATGTTTTTGAAGAAAATATTTGGTTTCCTTTTTTTAAAATCATTATTTAGTTTATATTTTTACACAAACAATTATTACCGATCGTGTTTAAGACTCAACCTATCGATCGCGTATGTGAATGGCTGTAAATTAAATTATTATCTCAAACTATTTCTATCCTCTCCCCGGAATGGACGAACCAGAACAGTATCAGAAAACAAGCAAAACAAAATCTTTCGAATCAACGTAGTTATTAAGACATGGAAACCATTAACAAAACGTGATCAGTGGAGTCAGAATCCTTGAACTTTGTTTACTTCCTTTGGACGATACATTTACACCGAACACCGATGCGAGCAGGTAAAGCAGTAGAACGAATGGAAAGCTATTATAATAGTGTACCGGTGGCGTACCAATACTTCTTACATTACGAATGTTTACTGTATAATTTGTATCAAATTTACGTATGAAATACACTCACTTTCCTAAAAATATATAAAAGAATGTTGTCTAATGTTTTGTGACAATTTGTTAAAAAAATGCTGAGAAATTTAGTATTAATGACCCAACTGTAAGTATGGAAGGCATCCGCCTTCACTAGGACTTGTAATAACACTTGCAAAGGATGTAACCATTGCCCTGAATGCCAGTTACCATCTCCAACTCCCAGGGCGGGCTATATCACTAGAGCTTCAACAAAAAAAAACAGGGTCTCCGTTGACGGCGATCACGTTGCAACCATTTTACCGCAGTCACATTGCACGGAAGGTGATGCGCGTGTGGTGTTGTCGTCGTCGTCGTCGTCTTGGAGTTGCTTACAATCGAGCAAACGTGCGTTTTGTTTGGTAGTATATGGCTGCCACTTACGCGATGCCGCCTGACGTCGATAAGAGGCTGTGGCACGCGGAATCTTCCGAACGCTTTCTTTTTCACCTGACACACTATTGCTGAGTGTACTTACTGGAGGGGGATGCGATCGTATGATGTGAATGTTTTCTTTTATCCATGCACACCGGGAGGGTTTCAGTGAATCTTGATAACGCCAATGCTAATCTAATCATCAAGAGTTTTTAAAGTAGAGTTGTATAAGAGTCCGTAAGTTTATCATAAAACCACTTTCGTTTGAGTAGTCATTTTAAAAAAGACTGGAAATTATATTTAATAGCTACGTAAAAAAGTGCTCTGCAAAGTTGTGCAGAAGGAAATAGAATCAATATAGAATAACACGAAGTTTAAAATTTACGAATATTTGAACCCTACTAATTGCAATGCAGG
>KB664255.1:8874440-8907826 GCA_000349025.1 Anopheles minimus | reverse complement strand
CGGAGACTTCAACGCATGCAAAGAGAGAAGAATAAAAATAAGTAACGATGAATGAAGTGATAGTGAGTTTTTTAAGATAACTAAAAACATTTTGATGTGAAGAGCTAATTACTTTAATATAAGTGGGCTATTAACCTTAATAACTCTAACACTGAGGATTTCAATATGAGTTAAGTTCGAAACATAAGTCCGCTATATCAAAATAAACGATAACGATCGTCATTTTCCAAAACAAAAAAAAAACAAATCAAAAGCAAACAACAACTATCAATCCACGACAACGTAATCGCTGTAATTGGGAAAGCTGGTACCGTGCGAAAGTGCGCATACTACGCAATGCATCATAATACTTTCACCATTGTGAAATGGACGATTTTCCAACCAATCTCTGTTGGTCCAACCTCCCAAAGGGAAAACCGATCGTTCCTATGTAGGTTTTGTTTCGTTGGCCATTTCTCTCGCTCTACGATCGCGCTTATGTATGTGTGTGAGTGTACAGGTCTGTTTTCTCATCTTCATTGCTGTTCACCTATTTTATCCTCTTCTTTACCAAAGTTTTTCCATCACAGCTTAAACGATGAAGTGATGAGGTTTTGTTCGTGGTTGGGTGTGTTTTTTTTTCGCTTTGTTTCTGGTTCGCTTTTTACTCCGTTTGGCACGGTTGGCCTTTCCCGTACTGCTCTTTTTCTGTTGCTGCTGTTGTTATGGTTTGTTGTGCCTTTTGCTTTGGACAACACTGAGCGCAGCAATGGGAATAATAAAAGGAACAGTAATGGTGGCATGTTTGACCTACATACTTTCTTCCTTCGCTCGGTTCTTTCTCCACACACTGCAAACTGGTTGCCCGCTTTTGCACGTTTTTGGCCACTGTACTTTCTTTCTCTCTTTCGCAGTCGTTTTTTTTTTGTTCACTCCCATTTGCGACTTTCTTTCATTCTTTTGCTGCGTTGCTCTGTTTGTAGCAAATGGTGTTTTGCTCTCCTACACGGTGTTTTTTTTTTGTTGGTTATTGTAAGCATTTTTCATCCTCTTCTTCGTTTGCTGTTGCTGCGCCTCTCTTTTAACATTATTCGCCATTCGTACGAATGACGCAGATTCGCGTGCGTACTTCGCGGTTCGTTAGGCATTCGTTTCATTATTCCGTAGGGAAAGGCCCCGCATCCAAAACCCTACAACGTTTGCCCTAGGCCGTGTCACAGGCGAGTGAGAAGGATGGCACACGCGGGATGACGTGCGTTAGGCATTACGGGCTTAATTATGCGCCAGCGCCGTTCGGTGATCGCGATCGTCAACAATGGCGTGCGCAGCGAATTGTGGTAATGGTAAACCAAATACCACCCGAAAAGGATAAGCTGGAAAAAGTGATCACATCGTAATCGGGACGGAATGGCGGATCGGGGAAGGAAAGGCTGATCTTGCCGTTCTGTTACCTTCCCGGATTCGTCTTCAGGGAAAGTGTGCCATGATGTAATATTTTATACAGTGGAGGCTTTAAAGTGTTTCAATCTCGTTATTATTTGGGACGGCTGGTGGAAGATTTGAATTTGTACGAAAATGATGATCGTCACTTTCTTTAACAATAACGAAAGTAAATTAAATGTTATCAACTGATGGTTCTGTTGTCCGAGGATCTGTTGATCATTTAATATTGTTTTATTATTAAGAATAATAATAATTTAATAATGATTTTGATAATAAATGAACAAAATATGAGTGTACAGTGAAACTTATTCAAAAATAGATCTTTGAACTGAATAAATTGTTCACCCTCTCCTTGCTGATGATTAATGATTCCTCAAAAAATAATGATTTATTGAATATTCATTAAAACTCCAACATTCACAAGTTTGTGTAATTATTTTTTATTATTTTAGTTCTTATTTAAATATAATTTTGAGTCTCATTTAATTATTTGGTTCTTTTATTAATTTTAAGCAGTATAAATAGCTCTAATACTGTTGTTATCGAATCCTAATTTCAGAAGATGCTTAAATCGTTGAAGATTAATGTAGATATTAAGAGTCGAGTCTTGAATTGAAAAACTCCTTGCTGATGAAGCATACGAGTGACTCTTCCCAAGTAATTCATTAAACACAATTGGGCATTAAGGACGATAGAAATATCAACTTATATTTTAAAATTTGAAAAAAAACAAGATCTTTGCTTTACAGCTGAGATGTTTCTAATTAAAAAAAAAAATTAATGATCATTCTTTACAGGGGGTTTTAGAGCAGCTGAACAAAGTAAGATGATCCTGAGTTTAAAATGCACTCTTGGTTTTAAGCATTATTTAATGTTTTGTAGCGAAAGTAAAGGTTTTAAAAGAAGTATGAAGAGTTTGGAAAAGTCTGAGGACAAGAAGCCCTCTTCATCATCCACAGGAATAATCCACAAAGATATGCATCGTCCACTCGAAAAGGTATGCACAAAGAGTGAGAATGATTGAGTGATTTAATTCTTTCTTAAGAGTGTGTTATATAACTCACGAATTTGTGATTTAACTCATGTGTTACGACTATCCGGCAGCTATCATGTCACTCAATAAGTTACTCATGAGTAATATCACTCATGAAGATAATATCATGAGTGATAATCAGGAGTAAACTCATTTATGTGACTCACTCACTCAGAGTTAATTCACTTTAGCGAATCAATATTCGCATTCCACATTTTTTAAACGATTTGTCGATGATTCAAATGATTTATTTGCTGTGAATATGACGGTTAACCAAGTTAAAATTTATCCAAGACAACTTTTCCGACGACTCATTGATTATTTTTAGGTGTTGTACCTTCTCACTGTTATGTAGGAAAATTATGCCTCGAAAACTAGCGATACCCGTGGCATGATGCACCTTTGCTTTTAAATGGAATAAAAAATCGACAAAAAGGTGTACGGGAAAATACGGAACATGATCTTACTGCTGCTTCCTGCAAGTATGCTCGTAAATCATGAAGCATCCATACGTTCGCGTACGATCATGTGGATGACTCTCGGGCTTGCTCGTTTATGCTGGCGCATGACCGACTGTCATGCAGCTGGATGGAGGCTGCCGAACGAGGATCCTGCCTATCGTGCACAACAACAACAGACACAAAAAAACAGACGGAGACCCCATTCATGGACCCGTCCCGTCAGTGCTAGGTGTGTTCCCGAAGAGAAAACCAGTCAACCGATATTGCGACTCCGAGCGATAGATGGCAACGCGTCGATAGCCGTCTCCCGAGCTGCTCCATTATGCTGTGCCGGTCATTATGCTGTCCCCATACCTCCCATCCGTGGGTACTGGTGTACGTACACTGGTGAAGTATAAATACACTCCACCGACAGCAAACGAGGGCCATATTGAGGGCATTAGGGAACCGAGGGCGAGAGAAAAGAAAAGTTGACCTCAAAACCGGAGAGACCGCGCACTCGACCGTGGAAATGGAGAATGGGGAGAAAGGTTAGGGTTGCTTCAATCTCGCTGATGTGGGAAGGAGCTAGCGAGGTAGGGGAGGGGGGGAGGGGAGGTGATTGTGAACGGGGTCTGGTTGCATGGTTTGTCGTTGGATTTCTAGGTTAAGCCGCAGCCACTCCGGGATGGAGGTCTATCGTGCAGGGGACCAGTCGCTCCGTTTTCCTTCACACAACCCAGACCTTGGTGTACAGGGTTGGTTGCAGACCCGGTGCAAAACTGTGGCACTGTCGTTCGTTCGTTTTTTTTTATTTGTGTTGTTTTTTTTTTTTGCTGCTCCCGTCACGCGATTCGCCCTTTCGCTGTCTTTCTCCGGGCGCTGTTTTCGTAGTATAAAACACTAACGAATGAAGCGATGATTGCAATGGTGCATTTTGACGCTGCAATGGGATAATAGAACGGCACAACTAGGGCGGTGATGCATTTTGGTGCCTAATTAATCTCATGCCCGTTGCGTTGTGAGGGGATTTCATTTTGGGTTATGCTGCGTATGGGATGTGCTGCGGGGAGAGCAGATGAATGACGCGATTGTACCGTTAGATGCATCCAGCACGAATGCAACGCAACCCGCTGTGTCCGCATCTTGGACCGGCAACGGCAATGACGGTGAAAGCTGAGTTGCAAGAAAGACAATGATATTATCTCATGCGATATGTTCGTGTGTGAAGGAATTTAACACAGTTGCGAACTATACACATTTTGAATTATGTAACTAAATAATTTGGTTTAAATAATATGAATATAAAATATTAATATTGGTGAATTTGTTTATGTTTTAAAATAAATTGAACTAAATTAAGATGTTGCAAATAAAATCGTCTGATAGATATTAAAAAAATACTTTTTGAACTAATATAAGATTGTATCATGATCATTTGCTATATAAACAATAAATTTAAAAAAGAAGAAAATCAGCTTCTGAACTCTAGGGTCTTGTTTAAAACTCCATCTCTCTGTGTATTCGAATGATTGAAGCTCTTTTTCCTGTTTTGCCCCGTATTTTCGCGTTATCGTTTCGAAAGCGAATGGTTGCTCCATTTTCCAAAGCATAACAATACCAAACCACCAATCTCGCCTCGGCATACGATTAGCGATGCATAATTATCAACGGAATTTCCAAACCACAGAACGGATCGTTTTGGGGCTGATGGAATGGGGAAAGGAGGAAGCGAGCACAGCACACTACCAAAACCACTAGTGGCCAGACCAAGATAGGCAAAACTTGCGAATGACACACCTCGGTGTCGATGGATAAATGTTAATCACCAGCCGGAACGGTCCAGAACCCACCCATCAGTGAGTTGTTGAATTTTATGATTTTTATGATCACTGCACACACGGTGTAGTAGTGCAACACGGCTAAATGTCATCGCCGGGTAATGGTGGTAGCGAATTAAAATAAAAGCTATAAACGTAAATTGTTGGTTCGCTTAGTTATAAGTTCAGTTAGTATTGTTTCAATGTGTGGCCTTGGCTTCAATAGATTTTTTATTTCTCTTACTTAAAATTCTTTCACTTTATGAAATAGATTTTTAAATTTTATCTTAATTTTTATTTAGTGTTTTATATATTATACGGTAATTGTACCAATAACGGCATCTTAACGAAACCGAAGATTATCACAAAATTGAAGCACCAAATTTCTCAAACAATAATTTATCTCATGGTCGTAATTTTTTACATATTCTACTTTTAAAATTTTGTGGTTTGAATTTTTGTTACAAAAGTTATATCCATTTTCCAACAACGCTGTTCGATATTTCAATTATTGAGCTATAATTATAGCAAAAACTTATTCCACTTTAGCAAATATACATGAAAGGAAAGTATAATGTATTTTAGGTACATTTGGTACATACAATTTGGAATGTTTGTTATAAGAAAGAAAATAGCATTCTTCAGAATACATTTTGAAGCTTTGACAGTACCCCTTGCATTAATTATAAGCAATTTTTAAACTTAAAATTATTATTAAAATGTAAAACAAAAAATCATTTCTTAGCAAATCCTTAAGAATTGGTGATTTTTTGACAGCAAAAGTAAAATATTTTTTCTTAAAAATCAATTTAATTCCATCGTGAAAAGCTTGTGAGTGTTCAGAGCCACTGTGAGTGGATTTAGCTTTGAACTTGAACTCGTCTGCTTTACCTTCGCGATCGGGGCACTCTCGCGATCGTGAGTTACGCGCACTCACAAAAAAGCACGATCATGTGGAGTCGCTCCCTCACGTGTTGGTTGCGCCGAGTGAAGTTCGTGGTGCTTTTAAAGCATCCCTTCTCCTTTTCATCCCCATCCCCTTCTTCTTTACACACAAACACACCAAAGCGATGTTTCGATCGTGACGCCGCTGATCGTTTAAAACCGGCCCGGTTCTTTTTTTTTCATTTTTGGAGTGCTTATTTTGCGCTATCCCCTACCACTGTGGACGTGTTCCGTGTTTTGAACTCGCACTTAGTAGCCTCGAACTCGACCGCGGTGGCCACTGACATTTGTTTAAATGGCACCCCCTACCGTATATAGTGGCAGTAGTTGTGGCTGTCACACGTTACGATTGGGTGCGTGCGCGTATTCAGAAGCGGTGCGGATGGGTGCGCCGGAAGATATCGGTGCGATGATAGTGGGTGCTATTGCCGCCTTTTAGTAGGCAGTCGTGAAATCGGATTATGTCCTGCGATGCGTGGATATAGTTATAGCGAACCGTTGGTTAATTGCAGCGAGAAGCGTTTTAATTTGCAACAGCATGATGGGCTGAGTGGGGATGATTTTTTTCAAAAGGGCAAAGATAAGCAGGGAAGTCATGATCGTAAATAATATGATCAATTCGATCGATTAGTATAATTGTCTCTTAAGAGTTGCTTTTTGTTGAACTCATTTAATAATTGAATACTGTGTGTAGTTTTTTTTTATTAATTTTTACTATATCCAATAGTAGTAGTATGTTTTAGTATTTGATACAATTCCTCATTTTCTTGCCCAATTTTTAATAAAGGGAAAATACACAGAAGCATTAAACAAAAATATATGGTTCCATTCGTTCACATGACTAACCCCATGCAATTGGGTGCAGTTCGATGTGCAACATTGTTGATACGAAATCAAAAAAACGAACAAAAATGGAGTACATAAAATAAAACAAAACCGACAGCAAAGCGGGTGAGAAAATGAAGGGGAAGCACAGGCCGGAAAACATACCGTCGCAATGGCCTAAATATTTAATGAAATTTCATATCACATCGATGGGATTGAAGAAGCAATAGGAGTGGAGACAAACAACAAGTACATCAACAATAAAAACAATGAGAAAGAAGAGAAAAAAAAGCTCCACTCCTGGCACGGGGGAAAGTAGAACACAGCGTCGTGCGCGAGATATATTTTATTCATGCAAACGAACGACCGAAACCGAACGCTTGGACGGGAATGATCTACTTTCCCGGCGACTCCGTTTCCACACTACGATCGAATCGTACGGTGTACGGGGCGTGGGAGCGACCCCACTGCCCACCTTTGTTGGGTGAAGGGTTGTGAAGGAAATCCCCTCCTTCACAACCCCTTTTACTTACACCCGTTTTTCCTCATCATGCGAGAGGGAGAAGCCTTTTTTTTACTCAACCACCGTGACATCGTTTACCCCGGACTCGATTACGGCTGATTGTTGACTTTCTCTCGTTGCATTCGATGCAGTGTGGGGGTGGGGGGGGGGCGAGAGAAAGAGAACAAGAAAGGGGTGAAAAAATGGCAATATCGAATGAAAATGTCGACCCGATCGACATGGAAAAACGGGGAGGGTATTATGTTCGTAAAAGTGGGCTGGGTGCCGGTGTAACATCCGACGCCAATGTGCGATAATAGGAGTGAGCGAGCCGCTCACAGGGTGGCAGGTTGGTTACACAAAGCGATAAATTGTAAAATGGAGAATTATGTAGTTAAAAAAAAGGAAATTGCAATTATCTAGAGCGACCGTTGAACAGATGGTTGATAGAAAGGGGTTTTTTTACAAGAAAAAACGACAGTTTACATGTTATTAATCATATCGAGGAGATGAAGATAAATAATAGGAAAAATGTATATTTGAAATAGAAAAGATGTATGTTCTACAATGAAAACAGCAAATACAATAATACAATTGCAACACGAGTCACCGTAACAGTTGAATAATAATGACGCTGCATAAAGCTTACCCCTATAATCTGGATGTCCTTGACTGTTGTCCATCTGGGAGGCATCAATCGAACCGAAATGCTAATGTTTTGTCGGTGGTTTCTTCCCTCTTCTCTCGTATCCTGACCTTGCCGTACTTCCCATCGTCAGGTGAGATCTGTACGTTGACGTAAGCATCAAAGATTAGAAACATATTGACAACATGCTAAATGACGGGGAAATTTAATTTTGTCATGTTTAATTGATCGTTCGTGTTCATTAATTAAGCAGTAGTAGCAAGCTTTTATGCATCCATTTTAGTAGGAGTAACAAAAAAACTCCCCAAAATACCTTGAATTAAGGTTAGAATTAAATACTACGAAACGCTGCACATGAGCTGACCAGATGGCAGATGAGATCTGCAAGGGAACTCATTTTGCTTGTGTGTTCTGAATTTGAATCACTCAAAGCTTTCTGTAAACCCCGAGCTTGCTGTAACCGTCAGTTAACGTTTGCATATGAGATCGATCGATTGAACGAAAATGTGTCCATATCTTATTACGACATTTCCGAAAGTTGGCCGGAACCTTAGTAAAGTCTACTATAAAAATGCATCCTAGGATTTGGTTCAACTTTGTCTTGGCTTTCGCGATCAGTTGAGCGTCCGAGGTGACCACAGAATGTTTAGAGTATATTCTGAGTTTGAAGTTTGGCCGTACAGGTTCTAAAGGTCACATCTGTTAGTGAGTCATTGGGAGAGTTAGTTTATCACTTCTCTTCCAGCAATATCTTTGTATATTAGGCGAGACCAGGGCAATCTGAAAGGTCATTTATTCTTTTGCGTGATATTTCTTGATAAAAATTGGAAATGGGATGGGAAGAGATCCTTTTGACAATTTTCCTCTTGTAGACCGATCTGAAGACTTCCTCAGATCTGGACAGAGTCCATGCCTTATCCATGCCAGTATGTGAGTACTGGAACTATATAAGCTCTACATCCCTCAGTGAGTCTCCCATCTCCAGAACACAAGCACGTATCTCAACATAGATGTTATTTAAATGTTGATCTTCGACCCAAAGTTGGCTCAATTTTGGACGACTTCTAAGGACATCGTTACCTTCTGCGTATATCAGGATTTGTTAGAAAGGCCGCTGGTGGTGCTATCATCAATAGGATTTTTACCTCGTTAATCTCATATCTGTAGTTTTCCGTCACCTGCTCGATCCTCTGATAGGTCTCTGCTTCATAGGAGAGCCATAAACCAACGTTGCCCATATCATCAGTGAATGCCACGATTGTCTTATAGAAAATAGTCCCCGAAGATTCCAACTTTCTCTAGGGCTAGGTTGTTGAATAGACATGGCAAACGTTCTATTTGATGCAGATCCTTGATGGTAGCAAAGAGCCCTTACAGTTTTCCATCCATTTCTTGGCATATGGCATTAATCAGTGTCATTATTGCAAGTTTGATGACATGAGCCGGTATTCCAAAAGAGCTACTTGAATCATGAAGTTTTACATTGGATTTGCAGACGAAGGTGATCATCCGTGAGCGATTTGGAGGACTTCATTAGCTGGCTTGCTGCTTCACTATTAATACTTGCTGCCAAAGCTATCCTTTACTAGGCTATTATCTAAAAGAAGGTTATTGAATACCATAAATTACCACAGATGTTATTGATGACCAAGATGTTATTGAATACCATAAATTACCACCCAATGTAAAAATTCTTCGCTTTGGAGTGACCTGAAATCAGAATACTTCTTCGTAGTAGCAGTTACAAATTAACTGATAAACGATAATTGGTCTGGTCTGTCTAAGCTTAGGTATATTCCCGATAAGGTAATAAAAAATTCGTATGGAAATACAATTTAATACGACTAGTTGTTTATGTATACGTTATGTTAATCAAAAGCAAGAAACGTAATCAAATCTATTTCTTCTAAATGGTTAAAGTTGAATCCCAGCCCATTGACAACGAGGAGCACAGCTTCGCAAAACAACAGAAACTTACAAGAAAAAAACAATTCATCTCACAACACAGTCCACAGCTCACGTGGCAACATGCTTGATCTTTGCCCATAATCGCACTACAGCTAATCGGCCCGCACAAAACAACGGACGGCCACAATAAGCTGGACGGAAGCGAAAACGGGTGCACGACCGGGAAGTGCGATGTAAACAAACCCCTCGTACGTTGTATTTAATCAGTCGATGTGTGCTTGTTGCATAATACGCGCGTTATTTTTTCTTCACAACTCTTCGTTGTCGCCTCCCGGCCACTAAGGGTTCACCCGGTATATGGGGACGGAAAACTACCGGAAGGCATACACGATTGGCCGATGGTCGACTTATCGGTTGCCGGTAGTGGTTGACGGCCGTTTGGACGCGATAGTGTGCGTTATCGACTGCGGCGTATTGCTAGGCGGCTGGTCCAACGGTTGGGATGATAATTGTTATTTAATATTGTAAAATCGGAGCTTCGCACATACCGCGTGACGCATCCGAATGCGCTAATGACCGATAAACGATTGCGCATACTTGCATACATTTGCACATTCGCTGCTGCAAATTTGCACAAGTGTTGCGCAATCTGCTGGACGGATTTTGTTTGCGGATTGAAGTTTTCGGTAAAAGGTGTACATTTTCTAGATTAGATTATAATCATTCGTTACATCATTGTGTAATGTCGAAAGGAGCTGCATTGGGCTACCTTCGCGGTTGTTACTTCAAACGCTAAACAACCCTTGAACGCTACGACCTTGTGAGGAGACCTCCGTTAAGTTGCAACAGGTGGGTCACATCGCGTAAAGGCAGTCATCCCCCATGCAACAGTTTGTTTTGCATAGGTTGCATTTAGGGTAAGATAAACACCAAACATACGTCAGTGTCCTCCGACGGTTGTGGTCTGCTGTGGATGTAAACATTCCAGCGAATTGCTCGATGGGGGATGATCTGATACGAAGAATTTCTTTTGTCCATGGGCGGAGGGTGTTCGGTGGCAGGTATGTTGAACGTCAGGGTGAAGGCAAGCAGATAAATCTTTTTTGCAACGACTCTCTGGGATTGCTTAAGGCCCAGGGATTGATTCAAGGCAGTGGTAACTATCAACTATGCACGATTACGTTACTTGTGTTTTTCTTTGGATGGATTTGGAAGTACTCTTTCTATGAGAAGACACTTAACTATGTCATGTAGGAAAATAAATGCAAGTGGTGATTACATTCTTTAAATAAGCCAGAAACTGACCGAAAGTATTTGGTTTCTTTAAAAACTCGTTATTGATTTTTAGGCCTTTTTTCACGGTACATATCAATCTTTTGACATTTTTTTTCTCTATGCTAATGGTGCCTCTGTTCTCATTTCAGACCATCTACTACCAACATACATACTGATTTTGATTGGTCATTATGTAACAAACATAATTTACAAGCAAAAAAAGTTATTAAAAATGTTTTTATAAATATGTTTAAATTTATTAAAAACAAAATTATTAAAATTTCAAAAATGATCAAAACCTTGTTAAAATGTTAGAAAAAATGGTTTTAAACTTCCAGTTCATATTAGTTATGCTTTCAAAAAATCGTTAAAAAATATATTTAATAATGAGGTAGTTTTTTACGATTTTCTAATTCATTATTTATTGTAGAAAAAAAAACAATATTTTTCCAAAGTGTCCATTTAGTTATGTTACAGCGTTTTAAAAGTTTGTTTGCCATACAAACCTAATTATGGACATAAAAATATGAATAAAAAACATTAAAAGACGTGAAATCCTATTTCACACAAATCATACGAACAATGTTTGTACCTATCTCTTAAGGATTTTAGGTAAATAGGGGAAAACAGGTGTCCATATAGTTGTGGTACTGTTATTTGTTATGTTTATTTTTTCTAACATACGATATGTTTAATTTTTCTAAAAATTTTGATATGGTCATCAGAACCTTTCCTAAAATTTGGATTATTTTTGTTTTGAGAAAAACTTATACTATGTATAACCTAAAGGTAAAGTTAATGTTTGGTCCAACCCATGGGCTGACATTAAAAAGAACCGGGAAGGACTAATGTAGTGTATTTTCTATTTCTAATTTAAATATAATGTATGATAATCACATGATGGGCGAAACATATAATCTTCCCTCATGCTCGAAGAACACACCACCCTGGTGACACATTCGTGTTCGCAAGTTTGAAGGTCATGGCCATGTTAGGAACGGGCAACATAACCTTAGAAGGGGAGATGCTAGAAAAAAAAGGCCGTCCAAACGATGACAAATAATTTACCCTCGCTGGTGTAAGCTAACCGGGAGGCTTTCTGTCACCTCGGAGGCCAAACACTACGCTACCATCATCACCATCACCATTGTTGCTATTATCATCATCATCATAACCGTAATCATAACCGTCGCCATGGTACGGTCAGCACTTTTCTCGGTCACAACCGGTTTTGCAGCAACAAACCATCACCGGCAATGACCATGGTGTGCCTGGCGTCGAAAGGATGATGATGGCGGTCAAACACACGGGCAGGGTGGGGCAAGAAGGAGGAGGGAAAGGGTAAAACGGGGGTGCCAGTGAAATTGAACCCAAGACATGGCCGGTCGGCAACCGTGTAAGCGCGTCAGTGTGTCACGATGTGCAACACAGCATAAGTGCAGTGTGGCATAATGCTAAACACGGGAAAGGAAAATTGCAAATGGGTTAGTGGAAAAGGAAAACGATGAGAGCAAAACTAGGGCGAAAGCCCCCTCCCTTGAATATCAGAAGGGTATTGATTTTTGCTAAATACTTAACGAGTTTTTCATATACACTAACAACTGTGTGGTGGTCTCTGTCGCATACCAAAACCGAGTGCCAATCTGTTGCATCATTCCGTCAAGTGTTATCACATGCCACTTGTTGGCGGTCATTCAAATTCATGACTCTTGGGGCTTGTCTCGTACCATTCACAAATTCCACAGCTATCGCACTTGTCAGTGAAGGTCGTCCTGGCCATTATCAGGCAATGGCAGGTGCTGAAAATATGTCCATCCCACGCACCCGCTTCGATATGATCGATTGCCAGATGTCAGCGTTGGGAGTTAACATTATGCAATCATCCCTGCCGGTGTCGGTGCGTCATTCCGTTTTGAATATTTGATGATTTCTTCTGTTGAATAAATATTTTAATTAATTAATAAACAATTTCATTTCTGTGCCGCTAATATCAACCGGATACACCGGTGGCTGTTGCATGAAACCTTCCAAGGACGTGGAAGATTGCAAGTTTCCGCTCCGAATCACGTTGAACATACTTCTGCTGCCGCATGCACGGTACAATTTTATGAAGCGAGAAAATTTTCCACCCCCCCTAAACCGGTGGAAAACAGAGAAAGGGAGGAGAGAAAACAAAGAGCCAAACGAAATGTCACCTTTTTTTTCTTCACCGTTGGCCCCTTTCACCGTGTGGGGTTGCGGCATAATCGCTCGACATACCACCGGAAAACGTGACTTTTCATCCACCGATGCCATTTGTGGCAATGTCGGCAATGATCTCCCTGTTTCCTGCACTCCTCCTTTTCCTTATTGGAAACCTGTTTGTTGAAAAGCTTTCTGTTTTTTTTTTGTTTGCTCCAACCGTCCAAAAGCCCACCCCCAACCAGTTACGACAGTGCATTACTGTTGAACCCCTTGTCGAACAAATCGGTTATGGATTTCTTGCGCACCCACAACGTCCCGTACTTTGGAGCGAAATGTTTTGGACTATGTTGACCGCTCGTACGGATGCCTGTGTTAATTAGCACCCCAAGCACTGAGACCGTACAGACATATGGATGACTTAATGGAATCGATGGTTGGAACGGTTCACGAACCGCCTCGGCCTCGGTCAAGGATACAAACGTGTTTTTTTTGTGTCGAAGGACGCACCCCATCGGTCGTTGGCTCTATGTGGCAGTTGGTGGCAGGTTGTTCGGTGCGCCCCCACCACCACTCTCAACCGACAGTTCAAAATGCGGAAATACGATCGGCTCTCAGCTCCGTTGGCGCTTGTACGGTTTCGGTCCAGTTTTGGCGTGTGAACGTTAAAGCAACCGTTGCGTAAGATTAACACCAATGTCCGGTGCGGTGAGGAATTGATAGGTAAGTGGAGAGGTAAATTGATGACTTGAGTGGTACTAATGGTGCGTTTAAAGACAGATCGTTGTTTTGTTTTGGAATTATAAAAGCTGAAAAAGGATGTTAAAATAAAATAAATAAATAATTACTATTATTGGAGCGACTCAATGGATGGTAGGACTGTTCTGTTACTAAGTATATGCTAAAATATTTATTTATTCATCTCTGTGCAGCTGCAAAGGACAAGGAATAACTTTAGAATTTTAAATTACCCAGGCAAAATTTGAACGTACCTGCTGTAGAAGCAGCAATTCTCCTTCTGCACAAGGTTCTCATCAAGTCAGGAACTGCAAAGAACAAGGAATACATATTAAAAAATTCTCGAACTATAAAGAATCAAATTTTTTACGTAATTGATTTAGAAGCAGCAATCAAAACTCAATCATGAAGCCAGCAACTGTGAAGAACAAGGAATTCCTTCAAAATTTCATATTTCTGCACGATAAATAATTAAATTTTGTATTTACTTCTTACTTTATAGAAGCAACAATTATCTTTTTTTACAAAACTCTCACCAAGACAGCATTTGCAAGGAATATATTGAAAAATTCAAGTTTCCGAACAATAAAGAATTAAATTCTGAACTTACCACGTCGAATAACAGCAATCAGAGCTCTCATAAAGTCATCAGCTGCAAAGAATAAGGGATATCTTCAAAATTTGAAGTTCCTGAAGAATCAAGGGTTCAATTTTAAACGTACCTGATCTATGTGCGCTATTCTACCTTTCTGATAGAAACTGAACTACAAAGAAAGGAAATTTGAATATTTCGAACTCCTGAAAAAATAAAGAGTTCAATTTTAAACGTACCTGGTTTATAAGCGACAATTCTTCTTGAAGTCAATAACTGCAAAGAAGAAGGAATATTTTTTAAATTTGGGTTTCCGAAGAAAAGAGAACGTACTTCGTCTAGGAACAGCATTCACAACTTTAATTAAGTCAGCAACTACAAACAAAGAACAATCTTCAAAATTTCGAATTCCTGAAGAATAAAGAATTCAATTTTGAACGTACCATAAGCGGCAACTCTTCTTCTTCACAGAACTTTTTTAAAGGCAATAACTGCAAAAAACAAGGAATATCTTCAAAATTGTGTGTACCCAAAGAATAAAGAAAAAACATTCTGAACGCACTTGATCTAGAAACAGCAATCAGAATTCTCATTAAGCCAATACCTGCAAAGAACAAGTAATAACTTTATAATTCAGAGTTCTTGGAGAATTAAAAGAGACATTTTGAACTTACCTGATCCAGGGGCAGCAATTCTGCTTCCTCACATAACTCTCATCCGGTCAGTAGAAGAATGTATCGTAGTATTGATCGTCAGGAAGTTCGTCAATCAACAAACTTCTCTCCAGAATACGTTTCTCCGCTTGCTTAACAACCTGCCCCAACAGGTAACTGTGAGGTTTGACCAACTTCTGAAAGCTATCTCTCTCCAACCGGTACACCTCACAGACCTCCAACGCCACCACACTCACTGTACGCTTTGCATCCTTGCGAAAGAGTGCAATTGCTCCAAAGTTGGCACCATCGATCAGATGGCCCAACTCCACCCCATCGGGCGTATAGACGGCCGCTGTACCGACCGGAAGAAAGTACATCGAATTAGCCATACTGCCTGCCTCTATGATCGTGTCCTGCTCCAGATATATCCCGAACCGCAGCTCATCCGCAATGTCCTGCAGTACGTAGGGTGGTAAATCATGGAACACATCACACCGTGCCAAGAACGGTTGGAAGGCAATCTCCATCAGCACTGTGCGACGCAAATTATCCGAAGCCTGTATCCGGATAGGACGTACATCGAAGTAGTGCATCCGATAGTGGCAGGCAAAGTGGCGAATCATCTTGCGGCTTATACGGTCCCCTAGACGCATCCTACGGCAGAAAGCATCGATCTCGTTCAGTATCTCATCGTACTGTGTCTCACTCGCGTCCGATGTTATGATGGTGCGGATCAGCAGTAGCAGAATGTAGGTGGACCAGATCCAACCGCCGAGCAGCAGAAGCGATTGTGTCCATTCGTGCAGGAAGTCGTTGGCTACTGAGAGCGAGTGTCCTCCCTGTACGCTAATCTTGAGCGTGATCATCATGGCACGCAGATACCGATAGGTGACGGACACGTTTTGCTCCACATCATGCAGTCGTGCTACTATAAACTCACCGCACTCGGAAGATTTCGGTAGATGCTCTTGGAAGTACTCTTGAAAGTTGTTGTCCAGCGTCAAACGAGATCGGTGAGTGATTGGATACAGGACAGCATCTCGATGTTGGTCATGACTCCAGAGGACATCCACAAGGAAGCTAGCCTCGAATTGATTGTTACCGAGTAGAGAGAGTGTTAGCAGTGGCACAACGTACAGCAGGCAGGATGTCCAGTGCAGCACATGCAGCGTGTCCATGATGGGTTCTAGATAGCGGATCTGCTTTTCGGACAGATTGAATAAACTGCGAGCGACCGTCCCGAAGTACCAGTTGATGGACCGAAAGCGCCAGATGCAGAGTAGATACAGGTAGATCACCAGACAGAGGTAAGCGGCCACAGCATCCTGATAAAAGGCACGCACCAGCTCGTCCAACAGCAGCACATAAGGCACGAACAGCAACATCCGATTGGCTACATTCCACCAGCGCAACCGGTATCTCACAATCCGGCTAGGTTCCAGTATCACTTCCCCTTGGCTTACGTATCCAGTAGCAAGCTTCAGGACGAACTCCGACCCAAGCATCGCGCACAACACACAGTCAAACAGTTGGATCCTCCACAGGGCTTTGTACGGAAGGTGTGGTGCAAACGCGAACACAAACGCAAGCGTCACTAGATGAAGCGTCAGCACGAAGTACATCAGCATTTCCCAGCACTTCCGGAAGGTGCTGAACGGGTGTATGATGAACGGTGGCAACTCCCGGACGAGTCTTGCATTCTCCGCCGCTATCTTCGTCCGGCTGCGATAGTAGATGCGCGTTTCTGGATGATCTGGAGAGAGGAGTAGTAGCGTGCGGATGTGGCGAAGTATCCGGGAGGCCAGGGTTGTACCGGGAAGGATGGGTGGAAGATGCGTCACGGAATCACCCGACCGTAGAACTGCAGGAAGCGAACAGCGATGTCCTTTGGAGGACATTTTTCCGAACTTTAGAAAACCTTGAGAAGAAGACTGCCGTTTCATGGATATCTTGGATGGATTAAGAACGCCCAATGGTTGCTAGATATTCGATGGAAAAATAACTTCTTGGTTGAATAATCCCGTTCTGCTTTCCATTGCAATAATTAGCCACATTAACTGCATAAATATCCACCGGGAAATCCCACAAATGACAGGCACCTCCCCATATTTAGCGAAAATAAAACGCTTTACTGTTGACTCCCTTCTAGCCTTGCTTAGCCCGTCCTTAGTTGTGTTGTGCGGGAAAATTTAAATAAAACAAAAACTCCTCACTTCATCTACCCTGGCAGGGTATACTGATACACCTGACCGCCTGCAGTAAGGACGTCCGTACGCTGTCACGTTCCGTGCCGAGTGGCACATGTTCCTTCGGGGTTTTCCGAACCACATCAGGTACGCGTTCGAGCATTACGAAAAGCGACCGCCATTGTACCACCGGTGGTTCCGAACTTCTGGCGGCTGCAGCCTACGTCAGCGCTCGTCACGTTACTGTGCCAGGTGAGTGGAAAACTTTATCCCTCTCGGCGAGCGCTTACTACAGCACACATCGGCCGGCATTTCCCGGCATCCCTGGTGCGGTGGCTGCTTTTCACGAGGCGACAAATTCGTTGTGCAATTGTTGTAACTGGCGTAACCTTTTGCGAGTGCCGTGGCTATTTCAGACCAGACGCACTTCAGTGCAAATGACACAATGTGAGACGGACTGGATGGAGTAGCATATGGGGATTGGGTGTGGTTCATGTGTATGAGCTCAATTATAGGAGAATTTGAATGCAAATGTATAGGAGAATAGCTCCATTTCGTCATGATTAATAATGAAACGGACATTGCTAACTCTTGTCCATCTTCTAACAATTCAAATCAAAGAATAAATTAATGTTAATCATGTCAAAATTATATAACCTTTGGCATCTTTGTCCGCGTAACGCATCAAATCGATTACTGATCCGGTCATATGTTAATTTTTCTTCGCCAGTATGTAGATGACTCGCGAAACTGCCCCTCCCGATCAGGTTCAGGTCAATGCCAGTGGCGGGATCATTTATTCATCACATCGGTGGTTAAGCGCAGAAGATGGAGGGTAACAGACACGACCGGAAAGTCTTGAGACGTGTACTGTACCGAGTGTCATTCGGCAAACATCCAAAGATGATGATGATGGGAGGCGACGCAGTGACGGACAGACAGCTGCTGGTCGCGATCGTTACGAAACACAATCGACGGGGTTTTACACTTCTTCAGGGTCACGCGAAACAGCTGAACATCGATCGATGCTTGCGGATGGTGTCGCACGCATTGAGTCACTGACCGGAAATTGATTAACCGAAACGGTTTGCAGAATACCGAGAGGTCAGCGCTCGAATCAGTACGGTTGCTGATGGACCGTGAACGTTACGAAAGGGAGTTGTCGAAGAATACCGTGAGAATGGATATTTGGAACGTTAAATTTGAAGCGTTAGAATTTTAGTGATATCAAATTAAAAAAACAAGAATTTTAGTGAGTATTCAAATAATTACCTTAGCAACGGGGAAAATGTCGGCAAATACAATCAAACACTTGGTTGCATATCATAGCAACCAGTCCCGCGGTGGCGTCCGTGTTTATAATTCCTTCCACAGAACATTGAAAAACTGTTTACACCAAATTCCCACTTCTTCCGTAAAGCATACAAATTCCAACACAAATGGGTGAACTTGTGGAATACAATCCGAAAGATGATACACTCACCGGAGATAATATTCACCACCGTTGTCATCCTTTGGTAAGCATCGAGAACTAGAGAGGAGTATGAATATCTTCATGTTCTCACTTCGATTCCTCCCGATATAGCACTTAATCTGGTTGTCTGGATTCAACCCACGCGTTTCCTTGCTGAACGTCAGTACCGCCCGTGACCGGAAGGAGCTTGTGTTGGCATCAGGAAATACGCTCCTGTTCTACTGCTATGATGGTGAACGTGAAAAGATAGTCCCAGTGGTTGGACACGTAAGTTGGCAATTTTTATGTTATTGAGCATTTTTGAAGACTTTCAATTAATTCCACACACTTCTAATGTGTAGAAAAATGTCGTCAACATGCTCGGGTGTGACGAAAGTGGACGATTTGTGGTGAGTTCCGATTGTTCTTACTGCATCAACGTGTGGGATCGACATGTTGGAGGGGAGATTAATCATCACCCGATTGCCATAAGGACTATTTTTGAGCCCTTCAAAACGAAAGGTGAAATCGGTGCGGTAACATTAAGCCGGGACGGGAAGTATCTGCTGGCAGGTGGTGGATTGACGCCCGAGCAGGGTAGTCAACTGAAACTGTGGTCCTGGACGGTTGGAAATGATTTCCCCGATGGTAGGTATATATCTGGATCTTCCCAGAATTCTAGTTAAAGTTACTTTTTAATTCCACTTTACAGACACCATTACATTGCCAACACGCTTGGGACGCATTAAAACCATCCATTTCTGTGGGGATCGTGGTCGTCGCAATCAGTTTGTCGTCACGCTAGAGAGTGGAGTCGTTTTCGGTGCCTGGGATAGCAAGGAGCAGAAACTGTCAATACAGGTCCCCAAACGGCACGGCTTTCAGGATTACAACGAAACCGTGTTCGTGGAGTGTACGGATCGGGCTGTGTCAGTCACGGGTGCAGGTATAGCTGTACTCTGGAGCAACGATCGGAAGGTGGCCAGTGGGCCGGAAGGAAGCGTACTCCGGAAGGAGTTTCTTAAATATCTACACCTGAAGTACGCTTCGATCAATGTGGTGCGTTCGTGTGATGAGAAAATCGTCACCGGAGATGATGATGGGGAGATTCGGTTCTATGATAACGCGATGAAAATTCTGTACTGGTTCAAACGGGAAGATCTCGAACCAATCCGGACACTATCGTTTGAGCTGGTTGAAATGCGCCCGTGGAAGCCTGCAAGTGAACCGATCGAAGGGGATGATTCTGCACCAAAGGAAGGTAACTGAAAACAGCAGCTAGCATAATGTGGGACGTTGCATAAAGTTGTCCTCTTACTTTTAGAACCAACTGAAAAGAAAATGGAAGTGAACGTAGAGGACATCGCTCCGAAAGACGTTTCCTTCGAGGCACGGCCGGTAATAGTTCGTGGGTTTGTATCAGCAACCAAAACAGGCAAAATCTACGACATCGATATTGTGTATGACAAAATCCAGGAGTTATTTCTGCAGTCACCGAGCATCGTTACGGCTTTTGATGTACATTCCGGAAGGTATTTGGAGGGTACTAAAGTTCTCTGAAAAACATACAAAGCGCATTAATTCTCTTGTTCTAGATCAGAGCTGTGTACTTGCGATGGGAATGGTCGATTTGTTGTATATGATCTACAAACGAAGGCGATGAGATTGGCTCTCGATGTACCGATTCAGCGAACAAGGCGAGGACGAATTACCACCCTAGCCTATTCATCTTGTGGTTGGTAGTAGCTGGGAAAAGTAGTTCCCTATTAGATTCCTATGTTGATAGTCCACTTTATAATTGTATCTTCTACGCAGGAACCTTTTTGGCCGGTGGTGCTGAAAATGGATTCGTCTGGATGGTTGAACCCAACTTGCTGATTCTTGCTGGAAGCGGTCCTTTACAGTTTACCTGCGAGAAGATACGTTTAGTGTTGTTCTCGGAGGATAGCAAACATCTAGTTGCTGTGGTAAGAGCACCACCTTAAAGATCTTGTCTAAACAGGTGGGTTATAGTGTGCCTGTTTGTTCGTTTTTTTTTAGGACGAAAGCAATACGATCACTCTTGTTCAGCGTGTAAAGGACGATTGGCAAACGATAGGACGATGCGTAACGCATAGATTAGTCGATCTAACATTCCTTTCAGCGAATGATTTTGTTTCCATCGGCGAGGATCGGGTGAGTATATTCTAAATCACTAAGCGATAGTTCTGAACCTGATGAATTCTCGTTCTTCCACCCAGTATATGGTGCAGTACACGATAAATTGCGACGAAATGGCGCAACTGGAGGCTCTGTCCATTGTCAAACGAAAAAGAATCGAACAGTCGGCATTTCCAACGGCACTTCTTATCCTGCCAGGCGGGAACCAGATTCTGGTTGCGAATGATCAGCTTAAGTTCAAAATATTCCACAGCAGATCTTTCGACATACTGCACACATACCTTGCTCCATTCCATGATGGTCCTGCACGTTATCTACGGGTAACTATGAAACTTTAGGAAGATTTGAATAGCGTCAATCAATATTTGTAATTCATTTTTTAGCAACTTCCGGGAGAAGATTATTTCCTGTTCATCACCGATAATAACATCTATCTGCATCATCTTCCGATCGATGGTAACCCGTTTAAGTATCTGGCAGTACGAGGACATCCGAAGCGTCTGAAAGGACTGGCAATTTCTTGGACGGTTCGATGCGCTTTCACTTTCGGGGAGGGAGATCATGCCGTTAGTATGTGGAAAATTAACACAAGGTAGGAAGAACTCTTGATAATATGCAATACAACCTTTAACTTCGGTTTTTCTGATTTTCTGTGGTACTAAAGTCCACTGCTGGATAATATAAGACATGCCGGTACGGGATTGGATCCTTTCTGTACGCTTCTTCCTGGTGGTAAGAGAGGATGCTATGTCCGTGAGATCCTAAGTCTGTTCTTCTACAATCAGATATCTCCAAAGAATAGTGATGGAGATGCAGAACTTACGGTAAGCCCCGGTGCGAGGTTTTTACAATTGAGGTCCTTTTGTAATGAATTCTCTCTTTTTCAAGTTGCGAGATGCTATGAACGTCCAGGATGTTCCGAATTATATGCGTAGCATTGGATATCACATGACCGAATATGAGGTGAGAATGGATGAACTGTTGCACATCTGTAATCATAAAAATTACGTTCGATTTATCCAGGAACTAAACCTTTGCAAGGAAATGGAGCTTACCGGGACATACTTTCTTACCTTTGAGGAGGTGACGAAACTTTTTCTTAACCATCGCATCGCCACCGGTGTGCCACCGAACGCGGAGGACATTCGGACGGCTGTGACGTATATAGGCGCTACTACATCATCCGGTAAAACCACCACAGCTCGGTAGTATTTTAGTAGTAGGTTCGATAACTTTCACCATCTCATATTGCAGGCAACCAAGTAGATTTGGTGAAGCTCATTACACTGCTCGCGAGTATGGGTGAACCGATGGAACCGAAAACAACCGATGCGTACTGTAGAACTCTTTTCCCATCCGCTTTCGAGGTAAATCAGCAGGACGACGGAACGGTTGTAGAATGTGGCACCGCTGCAGACTGCACCAACTTGATCAGTATCGACGAATTTGCTGATAAGCTTTGCTGAATACCCTTTTGGATGTAATCTGGTGGTAAGTTTTGTTTCTCTCTCCCTACACTACGCGCTAGCACGTTTGTATCCGATTTACCATTTATTGTTCTTTATTCGATTCCAGGTATGTGTTTGAAAAGTTACTGTATACATTGTTCGTTTGGCCTTAATAATTCTACATAACAATAAGGAAAGTCTTAACTATACGCCCTAGCTCCTAGGAAGAAAAATCTAATGTTGAGTATCGGAGTTAGATAAGGGGTTCTGACAAATGAATGTTCTCATCTGGTACATCAGCTATAAAGAAAGGAAGAACTAGTGGCACTTGAGAGATAGGTCTTGCTTGATCTTGCGAAAGAAGATCACGAAACGGGCACTATCTATAAGGGATGATGGTGATGCTTTGGAATGGATGGTGAAAAACACTTTGTTCCCGGGTACACTTTGCTTCGTTCTGGGTTGGAATTAGTTACGAAAACTTGAAGGTTTGTTCGCAGACGTAATATATTCTTCCTGAAGTCGACTGCAAACCATCGGGGTATTCAAGTTAGTTCTTTAAGCAGCATCACCATCGTTCGGTTGGCGAACCTATTATAATATTGAGTAGTGACTATATAACGCTGCATCATGAAAGTTGCCATCTTCACGCCCTGTATCTTAATTGCTATACCTAGCTCCTATCTTATGAGGCTGCTGTGGCCGGTGTCTCCAGTGCGCACTCGGATCCCTATTGTTTCCCGGACCGATCCGACCAAGAACATTAGACATCTGTCACATTTGGAGGTTTTCGGATCGATCCGGGGAAGAAGAACGGATCGTTTGCGCAACCGTCGAGAGACACCGGGACGCGATTTAGCTTACTTATTAAAATCACAAATATTCCTTTCCTTTTCACATGCATTCCTTTTCATATTCACTGATCTGTGCGCACCGGATCACACAGTGAACGCGGAACTGTGCTATATTGGGTTGGTGATTTTGGTTTTCTTCTCCGTTCGAACACTTAGCTGTGAACGCTCACTCTATTTTATTCGTGTTCGTGACACTTTTGCATTCCTGTTTTTGTGCCTGTTTTTGGTCCACCTGGTTCACAAACAGGGGACGATTCGTAATGACTTATTCTGCGGGTTTCTTTTAATCTGCTCTTTTCCTCTTAGATGCTATACACTTACTCTCGTTCGAACGTCCGTATGTATCAGGACAATGTATGTTTGTGGCAAAATATATATATATGAAAATCGTAATCCTCAATCCTTAAACACAATAATGTTTTCTTACATATGTATTCGTTTGCGGTACCTCTATCACTTAATTCGGTTTGCTTCGAATGCTTAAAACAACTGCCCTCACAATAACGATGCCCAAAGACGGATCCAGTGGATGTCTCGTGTGATCGATGTAATTGGTTTTTCCTAGATATCTTGTTCAACAACAACGGCAAGTTTACAGCCTTTTGTATTGGAATCTATCAGATTCTTCTCTTCCTATCTACCTGCACAGCTCCTTTCGTATGTTTACCACTTGTCCATCGATAAGGCTACGTTAAAACATTGTTCGCGTTCCATCGTTGATTGGTTATCTCAACGAGATTTATCATCACAATTTTTTCTTCTTAGTAACAGCGGATCCTCAGTCCGATCCTTCCAGATTGATCCATTATCCATGCTTCCACACTGCGCACCATTCTATAGCTACTCTATGTCGTATTGTTTTCTTCACACTGCTGTACACTTGTTTGCTTTTGGATTCAGTTCCACAATTTGGTTTTGCGTCTCTGCTCTGTCCACGCGCATTTTGCGCCGTTCGTTTACTCGGTCCGCCAAAACAATTACAAACACGATTTTGGGTAAATTTAATAAACTAATTTCATCCTAGCGTATCCTACTCTAGTGAGTTTTAATCTGCTTCAACGCTCAATCAATTCTTCGCTTTTCCGAACTCCCGAAAGTAAAAATAAGTTCACATGAGCACAATTGTAACAGAAAGACAAATTTAACCAACGCTTTTTAATAGTACTTCCCATTCGAACGCGTTTTTGCCGGCCATTCATGCGTAGATGAATTAATAATTTAATAAAACATTGTTAGCTTTTTTTGTTGTTGTTTGCTAAATGGGTAACGATTAACACTGAACAAATTAAAAAAAATGTGCCGAAAATCTTAAGCCAAAACGAAAAGCAATAAAAACTGAGTAAAACATGCCAGAAAAAAAGGACAATTTAAGGATTTTTTTTCAAACGAAAGAAAAAGAATTAAAAATTAAAATATAATCTAGAAATGTTAAAAGAGGTTAAGAGGTGTTACAAAAAGACGAGGTTTGCGAAGTAGATGTAAGCAGGTTACCCCTTCGAAATAGTTAGTGTGGCACTGTTGAGACGTTTTGGAGAGTAGCATAAGGGAACGTCGATGCTTTACGAACGCTAACGATCGCGCGCAATGAAAACTGTTTTCATTTGCCATTTGGACACGATGGCCTTTGGGATTAGTATAGCTTTCTGATACATTTCGATAAAATAAAGAAGTTAACCTGCATGTACGGACACATTTTCCGCCGGAAGGATGAGAAAGGCACGATTAAACGAAACAAACGATCGTACGGCAGACTGCAACATCCATGCTTCGATATCGAACTCCTCCTCTCAGGTCAGCCATTGTAGGAGAGGAGAGCTTTGAAGCGAGTGCCTAATAATCCTTTGATTTGTTACTGTCTTTGATGCCTCGTCTTTTGGAGATGAGATTGGTGGTACGCTTCTTGTGCGAATAGGAACGTAGCTTACGATCGGAGGTGGACGCTTCACGGGATGTTCCAGAGTAGCGTGTCTTGCGTACGTCCGATGTTGTAACTGCAAAGATAAAATTCACGTTAGAGTGGATATTACCAATTTTTTGGATCAGATGAAAGGCGAGTGAATGATAATCAAAGTTCATCCCGATTATGCCTCGTATTCTTCTACTCCATGTCGGTTATCAGAATCTTACCTGGCGTAAGGGAATGTTGTTCGATTGATTTTAGCAGCTTCGCCTGTTCCTTTATCTTCCGCAACAGGACCTCGTTCTTCTGCCGCTCCAGGCTCAGCTCCAGACACAGCTGAGCTTTAGTTTTAGAGTCAACCGGTGATAGTACCCTAAGTGTGGAAGGAATGTTGTATTAACCCAGTGCCGAGTGGAAATATGCTGTAATATTCTAAAACTTACGGATGATTAAAGATCGTCGTGGACGATGGACGCTTTTCCGGGTTCGGGTGCATCATCTGCTTGATGAGATCGTTGAAATCCTTCCCAATGTTGGGCAAATCGGGGAACTGACCATTACGCAGTTGATGCCATCCGCTGCCGTTCTTCGGCAGCGGTCCTCCTCCGGCCGCCTCGTACAGTGTGATGCCAAGGGAAAAGATATCACCCTTCGGCAGATTGTTGTAGTCTTCCTGCAGTATCTCGTTCGGCAGATAGCGACAGTCGCCCTCCTCAACCTGCGGCTCGTGGATCGAAGTTACGTGTCCCAGATCACCGATTTTGTACGTCACCAAGTACTCGTTCTCCAGATCGTCGTACACATCCTCAAACCCATCATCCGGACAGTCGGCTATTACGGGCAGGGCCGTTGCACCGTGCATTGCGGTGCCGGAACGGAGCGGTGCTTTGGAAAGGAAAATATTGCCCGCCTTCAGATCCATATGGACCAGATCGTTCGAGTGAATGTACCGCAGACCTTCGGCAATGTGCAGCAACAGGGTGCGAAGTTCCGATTCCTTCAAGCAGCGTTCCTGCAACACCGTCTGCAGGCTGCCACCGTTGCAAAACTCGTTCTGGATCAGCATATGATCGTTTTCGGCCCAGGCCGAATAGTAGCGCACCACATTGTCATGTTTGCCGAGCACGGCGTGTGCGTACACTTCGTTCAGGGCTGTCTTCTCCAGCGAACTACCGGCGACTGGCCGGATGCTTTTCTTTATGGCATAAACACATCCATCCAGCCGGTTGAGACACTGGTACACTTGCCCGAACTCTCCCTTGCCGAGTAGTGACAGCTCGATAAACTCCTGCTTGTACCGGGAGATGTTGGAATCCTGCAATGCGAGCCGCTTGGAGGCCTGCCTAAACTCACCACATTCGTCCTCCACCATATTGAACGTTTTGAGCGTATGGTTGGTGGTGGGATCGTTCGGCTGCCTTAGCGCAAACGGAGTAACCGAACCATTGAACGTGAGGCGACACTTGTTGATCCGGTTGCTAGGAAACAGTGTTGGGAAATGGTTCTTCATCGAATGCCCATTGCCGTCACCGAGGGTAGCCTTGGCACTTTCGGAGCCCTCCTGCCGGGTACGTTTCTTCGTTCGCATAAACATTGCTGGCGGTGTGAAGGGATTTACGTTGGCCGGCGGAAGCCCCACGTCATAACGTCGGTGAAGCGGAACCGGTTTCGGTTTGTCGGTGACGAAAATTGGCATACCACCGTCCATCGGTTTAGCCAGCACGTCTGCATGGGTGCCGGGTTTTGACTGTCCGTCCGCGAATAGTGCCGACCCGGGACCAAACACTTGCCGACGGAACATTGTATTGGTTGATTTTTGTAGTATAGTTTTCGGCGTTGCTGGCGTATCGAACAGACGGAGTGCTTGCACCTTTCGATACGGTGGTGATAGGGACGGTTGGCTTTTGCCCGTAGGTTCTGCCGGGTTACGTTCCGGCGAGTTGCCGGAGAACGACAGCTTTCTCGGCATAACCGTTGCAGAGCGATGTGGTGAAGGGTTCATCTCGGCACTGGTATTCATATCCGGCGATGAATCGATGCCGCTGCTTTCCGTGTGAATATCCATGGTGACCGTTTATACAGGTAAATCACTTTCACTAAACCGGAACCAAATCGTAATCGACGTAACAAGGCACACTAGAAGATATTTTCAACAACAGCTATGCGAATTCCAACGCAGGGACACAACATAGCAGATGACGCGTCGTTAACGCGTTCGCTACCAAAACACAGCAGCTGGGGTTCGGGTATATGACGCCGCCGGTTTTTGCTTCGGCGTAGTTTCAGATTCTATCTGGCTTTTGATTGGTTTTATAACGATATCGATGGATGGCACTTAGTTTCTTGCGAGATTTCGTAACATTTACAACAGAACAAACGGTATGAGTCAACAAACAATACACAAAATACAGACACCTATTAAAAAGCCGTTTATATTTTTAAAACGAGGTAGAGAAAATGATAGGTTTACATGTTGGTGCTAATGGATCGAACGTTCCGACATGATGCGTTCCGCGGACTACCAATCCGATCCGGAACGTATCGTTCCCATGCACCGATCTCGGTGAAATATTTCAACGAATTTTTGAAAATAAATTTTTTTAAATTATATTGATAAATATAATTAAAACGAATAAAAGCTAAAATAAGCGTTACAAACAAAAAAACAACATTATTAAATGAGAATCCACAGAAATTAATGATATTGAAAAGCAGTGGAATAATCGTTCCGGATTGCTAAATTTACATGAAATTATTTCAGGACACGTATATGAGTTCATTTTTGTTTTCATGGCTGTTAGTTTGCTTGGTAAATCAGTAAATAATTAAAATCATGGTTCTTTATTGGTAAAAAACAGAGAGAAATTAAATCAAACAGCAAATTTCAATTAATTTTTGCTGCTCCATTCCAAACCATCGAAACAATTCGAAAGACCACCACTACGCAGATCAGCAGCATTTCACTTTTCGCTTATTTCGCTTGTTCGTACGGCGAACTTGCTTTCCGGTTGAGCAAGAAAGTTTCTTGCTTTGTTGAATTTTCAAGCTAAAAGTACAGTATGGCGGTTAAATTTGAAATGTTTGAATTAGTTTATGGTAAAAACGGATTTTTATTACAAAAATCATTATGATATACATAACATGATTAATTATGAAAACTAAAGACTTCATAAACCACTTAAATGTATCGGTGTTACATTCAATAGTCAAATCAGTCTTGAATTCTATCAGTTCCTGAGATAGGACATATCGTTGCCAAATGGAACGACCTTGAGCTCGAAGATTGTGCGTGTGCCAACAGCAAAACAATAACTTCCGCCAAAAAAACGCACCGCAATAACACATCTCTGGCGCATATTTGGTTGTACGAGACTCGCGGTACGTAAACCGAGTGGCCTTCAAGGTAAAACCGCAATCAGCGGTAGCAGCGCGTAGACAAACAACACATCAAAAGCGCATAAAGTTCCAACGTTTTCCGATTATCTCATCTCGCATGACAATCGTGTCATGCGGGAAGCAGTTCCAGCGGATGGGAAAAGTTTCTCATAAATCCACCACACGGCACCAATTCGCAAATCCGTCCCGGTTCGATGGTTCGGTTTGGCGCCAGATGGCGGCATGAGGCCGGCCGGGCCGAGGTTGACCGATGCAGATGACACAGATTGGCAACGATGCAAAAGTCCACCTACGGTATAGGAAGGTGGAAGAAAGTTTTGGGTGGATTATCCAGAATAAGGTTGATTTTCTCTTTAGCTTATAGCGCTTTAGAAGTTACAACTGGTAGTTAATAATATTCGGCACTTATTACAACAAACAGTAGGATGTTTTATACGATAACTTAACCTTATGTTTGTCATTATAAAAATATGTTCTCCTTAAGGCTTGTAATAGCCTTAAAGTTAAACATCCTCGTACGGCCTCTAACGAACGGTGTGAAAAGCACTCTCGAAGCGTAAATGGAACTGCAACAGCAACCCCGCCGGAACACGGCCCGTCCTGCGGACAGTAGTAGTGAAGGTAGTATAGTACTAGCGATCGTAGTAGTAGTACGAAGATAAAACCATATTCGTACAAACAGACAAGAACCGCGGCGCCACATTAGTTCTATTTCTATAATATTTTATCTCTTTTCGTCTGGGACCATTTGCCAAAAAAAAAACGCGGTATATTATTTATCATCGTGCCCGTCTGGCTGGGCTCGTACGGGGAACGAAACGTGGGACGGCACACAGAGGGATGGGGGGCTTCACTCGACTCGAACTTAGAAGATTGTCTCTCCAGGGCCGGACGGATACAGCGGGGGCTTGTGCTTCGTTTCCCGCATGGCGTGGTACAAAACCGCCCGGTCGATGCCATTGCGGTGGCACTGAGATGGTGTGAGATCCTCGGGCCCCGAGTGCGAATCCTTTGCCGGACGAATGGTTGCCCGCGTTTTTCGGGCGGGGAGCCTGTTGAAGAGCTTGGAAACTGGAACTGGAACACGGCAAACTACTTTGCGCTACCCCGTTTTGCGATTGATATTGATCTTGACGGTTTCGGTGGCGAAAGGTACGGTGGTTTGTGTGCCCGTGTGCTCTGGACATACTGCTGCTGCTGCTGCTGCATGCCGGTGGCGGTAGATTTGGATGAAATGCAATCATTCGGTCGGGAGCTTCATACGGAAACGATGAAGTTATGCAGAGATTCTTCAAAGTGACCAAAAAATAGAAAAAAAAAAAAACGGTACAATGAATTTTAATTACATGCATTGCTATTAACTGAGTAGAAAGATGGTTTTGAACAACAAAACTTATCTTATTTCTATAATCTGAAATTGGCTTCATTGAGTGTTTCTTAATTTTACTTATTTTGTAGTATGGGTTTCTTTATTGTTAGTTTTCTCTTTTGTTTTAGATTTCTGTATCTTATTTTGTACTTTTGAATCTTGTTTTGTATTCTTGATTCTATTGTAGTATTCTGGTTCATTTTGCACTCTTTAATGTTGGGTTTCCTGTTTGTTTTAGATTTCTGTTGGTTTCTTTCGTATTTCATTGGGGTTTTATATCTTATTAACATTTTCTTTCTATTATTCATATGTTTTCTTTTGCTTGCTTCCCTTTTATATCTAAATTGTTGTTATGAAGAGTTTCTTAATGTATGTTCGTGTAATTAAAGTTATTATCATTTTTACATTTTTTTAAATTATTTATATGCTCTTCTTTGCTTCCTTTCCTTTTGAATCTTAATTGATGTCATAAAGAGTGTTTTAATTGTTTCTCGTTTTCTTGAACGGGTTGTTCTTCATTGGTAAGTTATCTGTTTTGTCTTTGATTTTAATATCTTCTTTTGTATTTTCTAAAACTATTTTTAATTTATTTTATTTTTTTTATTTCGATTCTTTCGGTTTTCGATTTTTGTTAATGTCTTTCGTATTTAATTAAGGTTTTTACCTTATTTAATTGATATTTTTGTTATTTATATGTTCTCTTTTGCTTCCTTCCATTTTGTATGTAAATTGTTGATATAAAGAGTTCTTTATTGTATCTCTTTTTGATTGTTTAATTTGAGTCATAATCCCATTTAAATTTGTTTATATGTTTTCATTTCCTTTTGTATTTAAACTGATGTAATACAGAGCATATTAATGTTTTTCTTTTCCTAGAATTGGGTTCTTTATTGTTAAGTCATCGGTTTGGTTTCTAATTTATGTTTATTTTATTTGTGTTTTGTTGGTGTTTTATGTAATTTACATTTTCTCGTTATTCATTTTTCGTTTTGCTTTGCTTCTTTTCATTTTTTTGTTTTTATTTCTCGCTATGGTCAGGTCGTAAATCTTAGACATTGTGTTACTAGCCTTTATAAAAATACATAATATTGCTATACATACATTCCATCATAGTATCAAATAAAGTTTCTTATTTGTTAGTAATTATTCCAAATGATAATAAAAAAACATATGAATTCGTTCAATCATAATCGTTTAACCTCGAAATGATCCTTTTTCCCCGAGTGAACCGATTTTTTAAAGGAAAATATGCAACCTAATTTTCACCATATTTCAATCCACCCCATCCTAGCCCATCTTCGACGGTTCGCTTGTGCACCGACGACCAATAACTCACCATCGACCTCATAAGATAATCGTTTCTGTAGGACACTTAATGGGCGATGACAATTTCGGTTTGCGTTTTGCGCGCCGGTATATAGTCTCACAGTCCACAACCCCGGATGCGGAACCAGCAAACAGGGCATTTTGGGGGGAAATAGGAATGAAACGAGAGCGAGATGAAAAGATTGATTGGAGGCTTGTGAAATCTTTACTCCTGCCATTTGCTCCACCGAAAACGGGAAACGGAACGGTCATGCCTCAATGTATGGCTACAAAGTGGTCTGCTTGTCTCCTTCGGTTTCCCCCTTTCCAACTAGAGGGACACACAAACACACAAAATGAAGGAAAGCATAAGATAAAGCGGTGGGAAAAATTTGCACAAGAACTGTCGACATTTTTTCGTTTTGTTTTCCGCTTTCCTGGTGTATTTGCATCCCTTCCTACCGAACGATGCTGGCCACCACCAGGGCCAGTGGGGCAAAAATAAAATAAAAAAGATAAATAAAGCGAGCAGCAGTTTTGGCGAAGAATGATAAATGTTTCGCGCAAATTACCATTATTACAAGAGCAACTCACACACAATTATGTGCTTGCCGTTCTGTGTGCGCCAAGGGATGGTATGGGGGATGAAGAAACCGGATGGTTTGCTTCGGAAAATGATTAATTGTCCGCGCACTCCAACAAGACACACGAGCTGGAGAAGCGCGTACGGACTGGGGCTGGAATTGCATAAAGCACGACCCTGTGGTTTGGAGCTGGGCGAAGGAGTTGTCCAGTTTGACCTATTCTAGCCGTGGCCTAAGAAGAGTACCACACAAGACAGATTCGAAAAGGAAAAACCTTTTTCTACACTCTGAAACGCCGGATACTTTTTTCCGGATGGACCTGTCTGGGTACCTGGGCGGATGAATATTTCACCAGCAGGTGTGCAATAATCGACCCGATCGGAAGAAAATAGGCAACCTCCTTCAGACCGAGCAGCAGAAGAGTGTCGTGTAAGTTGTTGTCGTTTGTTAACATGCCAAATGTGTATCGATATCCGGATGGTATCCCTTTTCAAGGGTTTGTTATCCCAACCCACAAGGACACGACGTTTCGCAGCGATCAGACAAACCCCGGGGTCGGGGATAATTAATTAAACACGAAGCAAATCCATCTTCGGGAACAGATTTGGTACCGGTACACTTTACCGCCCCGTTGGGACCAGTTGGGGGCGACCGTTGCCGAAGGTAAAAACGGACCACCGAGACATTTCGGGACACATCCGGACACTAACCGGTGGTGATGGTGCTTCGATCGTATTTACTTGCGTTCTCCCACAAATGGGAGATAAATTATGGACTTATTTATGGGCAGCTAAAGTAATTCGCTCCAGTTTCTGGTCAAGATGCACTGGATGCGTTCCAGAGATGGAAGGGTGGTGAAGCTTTCTGCACCCGGAACCCGGTGTATATGTCTGGAGCGTTTTTGGCTATGGGAAGGATTGGGATTGAACTTTAGGGTGGTTGCTGTTTGCAAGGCCACACAAACAGCAGGTGTGTGGAAGATTAGATCGAAGTTGTTGTGTAATTTATAGCAAAGAAAAGGATCTTAAACTATGCCTGCTGCAACATTGTGCTGGAATGTGTCCTGAAGTTTATCTCTTAAAAAAGGAATAATGGAGTTTTCATGTCTTTAATTTTCTTAACTGTTATTTTTTGCACTATTGGAGGTTGTTCCCTCAACCTCCTTTTGTTGTTTAAAAGCTAATAGACCAAAATTGCCTCATTGCTATTCGAGATTAAAATTTCCCTTAAATTGATAGTTGGAGGAGACCACATAGACAGAGGAGACTGAGTTAAGCTGGTATGGATGAGAGAGAGAGATTGTAGCGCCGGATAACTAAACAAGATAGCAGTTATACACACTACCAAAAATAAATGTAATACTACCGGAGATCTGTGGCGGATCAACCCTCCCTATGATTTTCTGCATCAGATTCAAGAAAACAATAATCTCCTTGATCAGGTTTCCTACAAATGCCCCTTCATCGGTTACGCCTAGGGCCTGCAAACGGTTTAATACGCTACTGCTGTAAATAATTTTGAGGAGATTAATCCCTGATCTGTATAAGGATGATGAATAGGTAGGCGATCAGAACTTTGAATTATGTCCTAATGGTCTACAGTCTGAAGAAACAATTCCACATTGAACATTGAAGAATACATTAAACATATACAGGGTGTTCGTGGTAAATTTGACAGTTACGGTTCTATTTATAAATCGTGATTGCCTTGACATATCAACACAAGCGATTCATCAATCGAAAGAAAAA
>KB664255.1:8841886-8871819 GCA_000349025.1 Anopheles minimus | reverse complement strand
TGAGACAGTTGCCGGGAGGATGGAAACGTTCTCAAAGGTGACCTCATACTTCCACAACTTCAGCAAATTTTGAACACTATAAGAAGTTGGGATCGTACTGTTTTAGCCTCCACCATGAGTGTTTCAGTGCTTTAAGTAATTCTTATTAAGTACGGGTTCCTTGTACTTCGCCTGCCATCAGATCCACCACTGTTCAATACAGATTTACCCCAGATTGGGTTTGGCTTGAGTGACCCATCTATAAACCTTTTCCAAAGCGCGGCCGGAATACAATCATTTTTTGCATTCTTAACCCAGCTACAATTTCCCCACACATTCCGTTAAGTGATTTATTTTTGGGGATTCCCTCCAATAGGCGATGAAGGATCGATGACGGAGGCCACAAAACATGTGCAATGTGTACTATAGATTTTTCTTTGTTGGTTTTTTCCCTGTGCGGACTTTCTTATTAATTGTTGCCAGTGTGTGTTGCGATGTGATGGTGTTGCGTTTCAATTATAGCACCCCGAAAGGATTATGGGTTTTCCGGGGAAATCCATCGTGGAAAACCCGGTCGGACAATGCAGTAGTGTCCTAGATTGAGAGGTTGGTTTTTTTTTTTACTCTTCGCCGTATCACTTGCCTGCCATGAAGTTACTGGGTGGGAAAATGAGCACCTCCCAATCCAACCTCTCCCCTTCGGAAAAGTGAATGAAAATAAAACAACACCATTGAGTCGTTGAAGTTGTTGGCTTTTTGGCAATCGTCCATTCGTCCCCTTTACCGGAAGGATAGAATTTCAATCCTTTGCCTAGCCAGTAACAGTTACTGCTGGTGCTGCGGGTACGGAAATTTCATTGCTTCAATTCCAGGAATAGGAGTGTATCAAAGCTGTGGAATTTCCCAACGTTACATTCGCAAATAAATAGTTCGTTGTGCGTTGTGCTACGGCAGTTAGTTAATATCATGCTCGATGCTCGTGGATTCCCCAATCGGCATGACATCAGCACTCTCGGGTCCAGCAGGGTAAGAGTGGTCCAATAATGCACACAAATCGACAATAAAGTAGTAGAAACTTTCACTAATATGTGATCACATCGCACACTGGCCAATGTCCACCCGTGGACGGCGATGCGTAAGGAAGGCAAAGTATTTAATTCCCTGGTCGTGCGTCGATTTATGAGACCGCAGCCCGAACCACGCGTTCGATCGTGGATCCTGCCGTCGTAGTTCCGTCTATCGCAGCATCTACGTTGCCACCGGCATTACCGGCGAGACACACGGCGAGCGACAAAAGCGACACACTAGCCAGACGGCCAGACAGAAGCCATTCGTTTGACTGCCACCACACGTACGGATGCCGTGACACTTGAAGTTACCGCGCGCACGGTACGACCCCCGTTGCTTCAGGCGTCTAGTGCGGCGTCGTTAATGCTGCCACGGCATTAGCAGCTGCAGTGAGCGATGAGATCGGGTATTGATTTTTGTTCGGTTGGAAATTGAAATAAACAAACCATTAAAATTGGAACTACTCACCCGCACCAGTCGATGGTTACAATCGACCCCACAGAAGGGTTAGCATTCGTGGGTCACCTAAAACTGCAGACGCCGTTACATGATGTATGGTGTGAGTGTTTGCTTTTGTTGCGCTTCTGCTACTACTTTACTACGCTGCACAAAGAAACGCGCGACTTTTACGACACGACGGTGGTACAACAAACGCAACAATATCCTGAGCGTGGCCATCAATTATGAGTCGAGCAGCGGTTAATGGGTGCATCGAAGTAAACAGCAGCCCTTCGGTGGCCATCTTCTCGCCAATCGTAAATTGCTGATCAATTGCTTGTGATATTGAATTACAGGACGAATCGGAGTGTGTTGTGGACTTTATTGCAAACTTTTAATGATTTTATTTATCTTTACTTTCGTGTCAGTCTTCTGTTACTTTGTTGGAGTGGTTTGTTTCCGTTTTTTTGACGAATAGTCACTAAAAAAGAAGTGTACAAGTCGAATTTATTTAATTTACTGCATTTGCTGCTATCGAAGACTTTTTTCTGTTTCTTATTTTCTTTACATACCCATATTTTTCATTGATAGGGGATCGTGTGGGCTTGCGGTTTGATAACAGATCTCCAACGCCGACGGATATGGAACGAATCTCATCTGGACCGTGATCGTTGTGAGTATTGAAGGAACATTTTTCAAAGACGTTAACCCCATAAAAAGAGATTTTGGAGCCCCCGCTGTAACTATTCTCCTCCAGAAGTGTAACTACTACTATTTTACACAAAAGAATTGAATAAAACTGTCTTTGATAATATAAAATTGATTCCTTCACACTTCCTGCCACAAACAACGCTTTTCCGGTGATCGTAAAACGAACCATCTCCCGATCGTGTGATAACTTTTTTACTATCCAACCCCAAATTTCCGCACCCAATCTGGACCATCGCTCCGAAGTAAAGTAAATTAAAGTTACATATAACACAACCCTCCTCATCACCCTTTTGGCCAACGTAGGGATCATAAAACTTATGTCATCTTGCGTGCAATCACACCAACCGGCACCACATTGTACGCTGCTGCTAAAGTGTGACCAAACTGTCCATCAATGTCAACGCGATCGATTGCCAACTCACGGTCATACTATCATCCGTCTAACCTTTCCTGCCTCTCAAGTTCCGAGTAACCTCTCCCGGGTCTTCCGGACGACGATTAACCGGCGACCGGTGTAAGGTGAAAAGGAATGGCGCGCCTATACCGCGAAACCTTATTGCTTGCGACCGTTATTTTCACGGCCCTCGGGAGGGGGGCCCACAATCATCAAACGCAGCCGAACGGCAAACGGCGACGCTTCCGGTTTTATGGACACTAAATAATCAATAAAGTAAATGACAAAGTTTTGGTCGCGTACGCTATCGCGTGAGGCGCTTTGATGGTTTCCGGACGCTTTCGGGCCATTTTTTCGGTGGTGAAAACGGGGTCCAGTGCGTGGCATGGGCGGCAGAACAGCATGGCAACCAGACAGTAAACGAGGCGAGCATTAAAGCCAATTACTAATCCTGAGCAGCGGGAATTGGGTCACCGTTGAGCTGATTTAATTAAGGGAAGTTTTGAAGCTGTGAGGCTGCGAGATTGTGAAGGTATATTAGGTTGAACTGTTGTGGAAAGGATGCGGATGGGTTTCGTTTGTACATCTCTTCCATATGTGTTACTGGACAGGGTTTTTCAATTTCGAAAATGAAATCTTAGAATATGGACTCATTCCACATCAACTTGCGTAATAATCGAGACATGGGTCCTATACCACTATACCACTTTACCACTTCTTCTACAGGATGATTCTTAATATCAAGGTATCAATACGACCTGGCAGTTCTACTTGAATAAAAATTACCAATGGAAGTGTTTTGCACAGGTTTTTTATCCTTCCACAATATAAATTGATCGATGGAATAAATTGACTTATCAAAACATTGTTTTAATAATAAAAACCTCTTGAAAAAAAATGCTCTTGAAGAGCCAAAATTTAAATCACATCTTCATGCACATATTCCACATCAACTTGAAAAGAATCCTGGAATGGATCCAACCGGTTAACAATAGACATGTTTTTATGCTCAAATTCGGCAATTGCAGTCAGTTTTGGATTAACTTTGAGTCATAGCGAAATTTCTAGAAGTAGATGTGGATGTTGTCCAATTTTTTAAATATTTGAAGCATAACTGATTAAACTTCTATGATTTAAGTGGACTGAAAAAAGCATAGATTTGATTTATTTGTGCTAAACTGGATTTTTTTTAAATATTCAATTGATTCTTTACAAATTTTTCACCATTCACTTGGAATATGTGCGAAGGGCAAACATATTCCATTTCAACTTGCAAAGATTCCAGATTTTTTTGGGTGTAAACGAGAAAACAAGAGTATTCAATTAATACTCAACGGGAAATATGTCGGAGGTTTAACAGAATGTCTTCAATTTTCTGGATCGCTTTCCTACAGCAATTGAATCAAGCAGAATTTCAAATGGTTTATGTCTGAGTTTGTTTAGAATCAAATCAATTTTGCGAAAAGCTCGCAAAAGTTGGAAAATAATTACAATTAACTCCTCTAATTTCACTCCAACTTGTAGAGAATCCAGAAATGGTTCCAACCTTACCAATTAATCTCTCAAACCCTGTAAGAATCATACACGTCCTGGGCACTACACTCATTGGTTTACTGCATAGAAATTCCCAGCAAAAAAAAACCCAACAAAACTACTGCTCCCGAACAACCTTGAGAGCTATTCCGGGTGCCCGAAAGAAGAAATGTTACGCCAATCGTGCAAACACCGAAAGCCACCGGTTTTGCTTAACGATTTCCTGGGGATCCATCGCCAGTGCAACCACATTCCCCCACAAAGGATAACCACAAAGCACCGGCTTGCGTTGCAGTGGCACGTTGATTCGTCACCCGGGCTGCAACCGGGCGCATCCATTTTATCCCGTGCCCGAACAATGGCGCTCACAACCGGCAGTTCGTACCCGAGTTGATTTCATCCGACGGTTCCATCAACACGGCCGGTGTTTTTGCCGCGGCACGATGGCGTGGGACGATCCCATCTGACCACAAAGCGGACACTGGCGGGTGCACGATGGTACCGGTCGCCATGGTTTGTTGCATAAAATTGCTTCATTATTCTCACGAGTGTCGTTCTCGCCGATAACAACAATGCTTGCCACGGGGATGTGCCGAGATGCGGTTCATATCTGTTGGCCAGACTGGGTTGACTTTATGTCTTTGCTGTGTGTTTTACCTTTTTTTTTTTGCTTCTCCAGGATGGTGCATCCTATGGGCCGATTTATTATCCGAGAAGAATTGCTGAGTTCTGGTTCGTGGGGTTTTTTTTTGGGGTGTTGAAAGATGCTTAGAGGGTGTTAATGTGTACATATTTTTTAGGGTTTTTCTTTTATTTTTAGCATAATATTTTGTAACAAAATATTTGACAGTACTTTAAGCATAAAATTGCCAAAAAAGGTCGGGAAGGGAACTTTATTGTTCACAATATTTTTAACGAATTTTCCATTGCTCTCGAATATACATCCCACTTTAAAGCGACAATAACCATAATACGCCTATCGGTTTAATGGCAATTGGTTCACAAAAAGGCCTGCTTATGAATGCTGGAACGGAAGCGTGACCGGTACCGTGATCGTTGCAGCTGCAACATCCCCGACTGCATCCACGGCGCGGGTCGCAACGGGATGGTCTAATTCATAAATTATTTTCCAATTTTGAACTGCTCATCGGGCGCGTTTGGACAGCGGCGATAACAGCTTTTGATTTAGCGGATAGGATAATTATTAGTCGCGCGAACCGTTTCGGGTGGATACCGGGCACCGGTCTCTACCACCAGCAGCTGGCTAATTTATCGGCATACCCGTGGGACCGCACCGAACCGGAGATGGATGATGGGGACGCGGTGTTTTTGGAAAATGTTCGTCAAAAAGGCAACCAGAACTCGTTCTCTAGTTTTAGGGGTATAAAAGGAGTGGGCATGGGGCATCATTCACGAAGCTTTAACGCACATGCTGTATATCGCTACACGCGGACTACGTTTCAGGTGAGAGAGGGAGGATAAAAGCAAAGCGCGAAATGTGACGCGTGGCGTGGCGAAAAAATGGCGATATTATGATTTCCCATTCATTCATGTTAATTGCAGGGGCCAACTTGTGGGTCAACTCTTTATCCCTCTTCCAGCCCTTGGCACGGTGCCTTATGCGTCTCCCTTAGCTGTTCGGTACAGATTTATGCTCGCCGAATTTATTATGAACTAATACTTTAAGCATATAATCATACCGTTATGGTGGAACTGTTGATTCTACCATATCGGACCCGGTTCCCAAACTTCAATCGTGCCCCGTTCGTTAGTTCGTTGGGGATTGGGTGAGATTATGATTTCATTCCCCCGCAAGGGAGCAAAGTTCCATTTGGGGCGTTTCGGGCGAGGGATTTCTTTTTGTGTTGCCGTGTTTCGCTTTTAAAGTTTGTTTATTCTTCATTTTTGTGTGTGCTACAATTCGTGAAGATCGTTGGTACTTCAGTGGAGCACGATTTATGCGGACGGGTTTGAAATTAATTGTTTTATGCACTCCTTCCTGTAAAGCTCTAATGTGCAGCGGAATATAATGGGAGTGGTGTGATCGTTAGCGATGTGCTTAGTTTTAGACTAATTGATAAATTTGAGAAACAACAATCTTGTGCAATAATTTAATTTGTGCAAAAAAGATTATGCAATCAGGGAAAACAATTAATAAAACTAAGATATGTTCTGCAATACCATTAGGTAGGAATATATCCTTTTGTAAATCTGTGGGAAAGAAAGGAAATTATAATTTACAAACTATACATGATTTTGGGATGGTTATACCTCCACAAAGTTGTACAAATCAATGGCTGAAAATCCGTCCGACAGTACGATCGGATGCTGTGAGGCGAGCAATACCTGTTTAAGCGTTTTCTGATGATTCGTTGACAACCCATACCAGTTAACATTGTAAATCTCTTTCATTAGTTTGTCATTCTAGGATGGAAAGGTGTTACATATTTTAATATTTTTAGGAAACAGAATAAACCTACCTTAGAAGAAAGGAATGTCCCGAGTGTACAATTGACGAAGAGTTGAATTGTGCACACGAGACAAATGGCCATTCCCGGATACCAAGGAAACTGGGAAGATTATTTAATGATTTGTATTGTAAGTACGATAAATAATTTATATACTATTATTACCCTGACGACTATTGCAAGCGATGCCACTAGCTCAAAGATGAGACAGCTGAAGTTAATGAAGAATTGTTTTTTGAGAAGTTTATCCATATCTGTAACATATCTGAGAAATGAACCAGTTAATGGGAAAGTAACAAGTTTATATTAAAAATCTTCAATTATTATACCCTCTTACTTAGTGTGTTCCAAGTGTTTCAGCACGATATCCCCGAGAAGATCAGCAATTTTATCATCATTTTCACCAGACTCGTTACTGTTTATCAGTTCCGTAAGACGGCGCAGATAGATGATGATAACATCCATTTGACCGGTGGCGTTAACAATCAGAAACAGCAGACAAGAGTCACACGCCATTAATCCGATGCAACCCTCCAACACCTGTATGAGCTGGTAAACCCAATTGATGGCGAATCCGACCGGTGTACGGTAGTCGATAAATGGTAGATAGAATCCAAATGCGAGCGAAAGTTTACGTTCCACCAGCGGCATCAAGATGGCGTACGACTGGATGGCAATGAAAACGATCGAGAACGCTACTGCGAGGATCCGTATGAACAGCTTACACATTGTGGCCGTATGGAAAAGAGCTTCCTCCACTTCGGGATAGCGTGGAGCCAACTTAAACCGGGCCACATTGTACAGATGCAGATCGTTCAGCTCTGGGCAGGTGAAGGCTTCAATCTTGGCAAGGCCCTGTATGGCGATCCCCAAAGTAACGAAGCAAAACACCACATCCATGAGCGATCCCCAGACGATCGCCATTGAGTAAATGTTCACAAACAGATATAGTATCAGATCGGTCACCAGAAAGATCAGTCGGGCGTTGCGGCGTGTATAGCCCGGTTTCATCCTTTCGCCACCGCACACAGCGAAACACTTGATCAACATATTGCACGCACTATCAAAGAGTTCTGCCGGTGTTTGAAATTGTGTGCGAAAAAGTGCTCTTTTACGCTTGAGGTAATGATTCCAGATTTTCATTGTGATGTGTAGTAAGGATGCCTCAGAACTGGCATTATAGCAGTGCGGTGCGTTAGTATTTGAACTGGAACATTGTGGTTGAAAGGCGTTAAAAACGGAATTTGTTATAAGATGGTAATTAATTATGAAACTTCTTGAAAGGTGGTGGTTTGCAGCTGTTGCTTGCTTCTGGCTTGGTCTACAAAGCGTACAAGAACACCTCAGCAACAATTAAAAGCACGTGAGAGTAGACCGATATTCAATTATTAATAAATATATTCTATGTGCAGTTCAGAGATGTCAAACTCATTTTGTTTCGCTGGTATTATCACATGAGCAAGTAATGCGAGACCTAAGGAAACTAATTTCTCCAGGATTGGGTACATCGTTTGCACCGGAAAATTTAACCCTGAAGTTGAACCCCCCCAAGTTTACCCTAAAGAGTTCCCTGTCACCTAGAGCCAACTTCTGTGAAAAGCATTCAGGCAATTTTGTGTATTTTTTGGTGCAATACTGTCTAAATTTCGGAGCAAATTAGAATCAAATCGAGAGGCACTTTGAGTCCTCCGGATATAGTTGATTACACGTTCGCTACATCCTTGCATTTCTATAACTATAAGGTAGAGCAGAAGTTAATTTCCCACTACTCGACATTCGCTAAGACTGAGTGATTACGATCTTATCCGGTGAACGGGAGGGACATTGTTAAGCGTGAGTGTCAGGCAAGATTGATTTTTCGTATCTGGATAGAAGAGTTGAATAAGCAGCTGTTGGTGATGTAATAGTGGTCGATCAAATGACAGGAAGCTCGTTGGTCTTGTGAACTGATAAACTGACAGCAGAAGCTTTAAATTCCAACGACCAAATCTTACTCTCGAATTATGTGAATTAAAATTGTTTGTTGGGGTCCGCTGTTACATATATTCTTCATTTGAGGGTCCCAAAGATTCGAAATAAATGTGGAAGGACTCTCTATTTTTCCTGGTATTTTCGTAGTACCATGCGAATGAGGATGTCGTCTAATGAATAGCCTTTTCCTTGAACTGATCCAACTTTTTTTTAACTTAAGCCTTAAGCAAATAACTTTTTCAATTTCTTTAAATTGCTAGCGACAGAATTCTAACGGTTCCGAGATCAAGATTGATCGTCGATCCTCAAGCGCATGCAAAATCTAATCTAAATGTTGAAGACCTTTTGAATATAAAAGCAAATTACTTCGTGCCTTATGTTTGACATGCCTGATCAAACATCGTCGAAGATTTCCTACCTTTTCTGCTCTGGTTTGAGTACTTTTGTTTATTATCTTTACGAAATAATTTCATCATGAATAATATTCTACTGTTAGTAACGTAATTGAGGCCTTAGTTGGACGTATCATTTATTATGCTTCCGTCAAAATGTTCGTGATGCACATTGACATTCATAAATAATCGCTCGCTCTTACAAGCAGTGACCAACAATGCACTTTATGGTTATCGTTGAAATCTAAATGTTGCGGTTTAATATAAGAAAAACGACTTCGCGCGAACCTCCAACAAGCGTTCTAATCATCCGGCAATGATGCATCACCATCACGATCGACACCGCTAAATGAAGCACTTAGTTATGCATCAAAATTGATGATTACGATCGCGTCATGATCGAAGGGGGAGCCCGAATTGCTGCCGTTCGAGTAGAAATGCAAATTTACCTTTGAAGAATCGTTCGACATTAGAAGCATCATTTTCGGAGGCAAACTTCAGCCGAAAACTGCACGCCAACGGTGTAAAGTTTCGGGCATCGTACGGGTACCGGTGCACTGCACTTTGCTAGAGTGTGCACCGGGTACGCTCTTACATCGGAATCAATTTTTCATGGCATTTTCACGATTACGACCCCTCCGTAGATCGTTTATCATCGGTTGTAACTAACGCCCCGGGAGTGAAGGAAGGTAAAGGATGAAGAAACCTTGTGGCTGGACTTCTTGGTTCTTGTTTTTTTTTTCTGCATTGCCCTGCTTCGTTGTGGGAAATGTGGATTTTGTGCGCTTAATTGTGATGTTATTTATAGTTTATAAATTCACTTTTAACCATAGACATTACCGGAATGGGAATGGAATCTTGGGAATTGAATTACATCCAAACCGACCATTGTAAAATGGGTTTGCTCACTGGGAAGAAAGGGAGTGAGTGAGATTCACTGCAAGGCCCGGCAAGTTTTGCGCAAGGGAAGTAAATGCTTTTACCACTGCACCGTCCATGGATGGATGGATGGATGGGCCTTTCGGTGTGGTACAAATTAATGGCTTTTAGGAATCGTTCGGAGAAGGGTTTCAAGTTGGTGTTGTTTTAATTTGCTATCGTTGCAATGCAAGAAGTAATGTTTCTTTCTTTATTTTGTTTTCTTACGGTCAGGATTGATTGTTACTTTTTCCCAGAGTGTGTGTTCCGCAGGGCCATAATCCACCCATGTGGGTGAGATCGAAATCGGGTTGTGTTCGGTGGTGCGATTTTAAGGCGATAAAGATTTACGACCGATCGCGATGCTTTTTGATCTTGCGAAGCTGCAACAAATGGATGCATTAACAAAAGGGAAGAATTAATGGAACCACGACGTGGTGTGGTGTGGAAAAGCGATGGCAAAAATAATTCAATTACCAAACCGAATCGAAGTGCATGGCAGGAAGAGGATCAGTTGTGTTTCTGTGTTTATGTTTCGTTACCACACTGGAAGATGTTAAGATAGGACTTAAAGGTTTTGCGTTTTGTTTTTCATTTCTCCATTGAAACTTCCCCCCCATTTGCGATAGCTTTGCACCCTGCCAGGCACGAGTGTGTGCGAAACATATTATTAAGAGATTTTACATTCAATTAAACGAGTCAGGATCGTAAACATTTTTAAGGGGCAGAAAATATGAGCACCAGGTTTCACGAACCAACCGGCTTTTGGACTGGTTTGATAGGAGGTGGCAGTGTGGAGTTGGGAGTTCGCAAAAAGCCGCCGGAAGGGGTGAGTGCTTTCATGCTCCCATCTCGTCTGCACGTGAAGACAATTCACACCATACCCGGTACCCGGTTTGCCACGGTTGAACGTGACGCGTTTCGGGGAATGCGTGATTTAAGCTTCACACGAGCAATAAACCCTTCGTTTTGTAAATGGTTGGGGCTTGATGTTGGCCACAGCTTACACAGTGCCACTGTTGCGAGTGGATAAAACCGTCCGGCACTGATAAAGCGATCAGTTTTGTGAACTTGTGGCTTTTTTGTGTCAGCCGAGCCTTTGTTCATAAATAAGGTTTAATTGTAGCGTTTTGGGTAATGAAGCTTTTGAGAAGAGAAATTGTCATGAATCTTCGGGAAAGAGTCATTCGAATCATGAGCTGATGGTGAGAAGATTCATGCGTGAATTAATAAACTATACCTTACCTAACAGTGTAAAATGTGTATAGAGTAGGATAGAGTTGGTTATATAAATCAAAAAGAGTTTTTTGATCGATGTTATTCGATGCAACAGAGTCTGGAAAGGTTATTAAAAAAACTACATGACATAAATAGCAGGTTTATTGAAGCTATTCAGTCACCTCTTAATGTACTTCTCCTAAGTAAATAATCCTGTGTGCATCCACAATTTAAAAAAAAGTATTATTAGTTTTGATTTTTTATAGTAATGACTAAAAATGACTTCTTAAAAAACGTATACTACAGTACTAGCAGTAGCGGAATAGGCTGGTTGGAGGCTCCAGCACTAGAAATCCTTGAAAAAATGTCCTATTCGTTGGATCTTATCATGAAAATCATGTGGGGACACACACCCAATCTTCATCGAACTTCGAGGTTCCCCTTACATATTTGTGGTCCCCATAGATCTTCGATTGTTTATTCACAGAGTAATTCTCATGGATGTTACTGCTATTTTGGAGGCACCCCATGAGGAGTGTGGAGTGTTTATTTGCTTTCATTATTCCTCGTCAGTTTTCATAAGGTTCTGCTGATTTGATTTTGTGACTGGTTTTTTTGTGCTGGTGAGATTCTGACTGCCGTGGCCTCCCTGACCGGCGAGGCTCCTATCGGCTGCCTACTCCACCCATAGCTTAATCCGTCACTGAGTATTAGTTATTTACTCTCCTCTCTGCTATCAGTCTGCTATCAGTTAATCGCCAAAATATGAGTGAGTGATGAGTGCACTCATAATTTTCTAATGGAGATCTAAAATCTTGTTTTTTTATTTAAGTTCAATTTGTTGTATATACCACCTAGACGTCATTGCGACAGAAATAAAAAAATCGTATTTTTTGTGATTTAATAATATCATAATATTACTTAAAATTGCTTAGCCATGGTTTTAATTCTTCGTATATTTTTTTTTATTTTGTTGTAAAAAACTTTGAACATTTCATGCTATATTTATTTATATTCTAATAATTCTAGTAATTTTATGGAATAAATACGTATTAATATTATGAATCCCATCCGGACCGTTCCCCCGTAGTGAGGACTGACTATCCAACTACGTGGTATTAGTAAGTCTCGTAAGCCAGAAATGGCAGGCATGACCGAGTAGGTCGTTAAGCCAAAGAAGAAGAAGAAGATTATGAATTTCAAAAACACTTCGGAATAAACTATCCAAATTTCTAACAAATGAATTGTCAGTAAATAATTTGGTGCTTGTGAACTCCATTCCATGTGCAATTTTATAATAATTTGATACTTGCTCCAAGAAGTTACACTGACTAAGGCAGATTTTTTTCTAACATGATTTTAAGTAACTGTTTCAAATTATAAGCTCTTAAATAAAGGTAAATGTATCTTCATTAACCAGTAAATATTTGGACATTTCTCACTCATATTACAGTAGACTCTTCTAATCTCATTATTGAAAGATACAAGCATGGAAACTCATAAAGCCTACACACTTGATTAGTTCGTGTTTGTAGTATTTTATGTTTGTTATTTGTTTTAACTGATGTGAAATAATAATTTGTGAAACTTAACATAAAATCACGAACCCTGGGAATTCGATTGAATGAAATATCCTTTACCATAAAAAAATACTTACATTACCTTCAAAGCGCATCAGCTAGATAGTGTTTAAAATGAAATCATTCCAACATGATTGAACACGAGAGCACACACACCACCAGTGTTCGATTCGATCGTTTCGTTCTAGTAAATCCCGTGTCTATTTCGTTTGCCATTTCTTCCACTTGGTTATGGGGCCACGAGGAAAGTTAACCAACGGCAAACTTCCCACCCCATCACAGCAGATGGGCAAAAGCTTCAAGTCATTGGCGACACTTCTCTGTTTCGGAATATTGCCTCCATCTCGCTGGCATTTCCCACTTTCGGGGCCACCACTTGCCACGGCTAATCAAAGCTCTTCGTGCTTAATGATATCGCCGCTCGGTGCTCGGTGTTCGGATTGGTTCATTTTAGATTCCGTTCCCCCGAAGCCGGGGCTAGGGTTTGTATTAAGATCTCGCGCGAAACTTTCGCCCCAGTCTCGACTGAGGAAGACACGCACCCAACGAGTCAGTCAGCACTTTCCGGACCGTGGAAAGGAGGGTGAACGCAATACTTTCGCTACGCAATGGTCTCGTGTGGGGGTGAGACGACCAGGGTAGGAGCCGGTTGCGTTACATAAAGAATAATACAATAATATGGCTAATGTAGGCAGACTCGGTGTCGCCTTTTAAGATCAGCACAATTCTGCTTGCGGATGGTAAGGTTCGCGGTACGCACTAGGGCTTGTACTAGGGCCCGCACACAGCCACACAGCCGAGCAGAAGTAACGAGGGATTGGGTTGTAGCATCTTATTTCCAAGGAAAACGAATAGCCACGAGTGTCCAGTCGTCTTTATCCGCGGTTCCGTGTGTTCCGAGCCGTTCACAGTTCTCACGCTTCCGTTCGTTTCGTCTTCCAAACCGTCGAACTCGATCGAATGTAGATGAGTTGGCACCCTTCGATTGGGCCTCAGTTTTGGAATCCTGTGACACGTGCCACCGTTGTGATGGAAGCGCGTAAAACAAAGCGATCGTTCCCTGGGACAGGGGGAAACACGCGAGAGGAAAGAGAGATGGAGAGATTAAACGCTTCAATATTAGTTGCCGGGTGTTACGGACCAACCCTGGGAGGAAAAGTTCCCAACAAACGTCGATGATGGTGATGGCGCTGATGGAGATAATGACGGCGATGCTGATGAGCTGTGAGGTCCATGTGCAACGTCAGCACTTTTCCTAATCAGTTCATCGAACCATTGTTTCGTTCGGTTTTTTTTGTGTCGTTCGAATTCTTCGGAATTCTCCACAAAGTGATCCACTTTCCTGGAAGAGTGATATTTAATAACGTTGCACTTACTGGTGAAAGAACGTCCCCCAGAAGGGGTTTTTCAATTCCAGGAAGGACTTCAATTGTCACTCACTCGGTTGCACGCTGTTGGACACCCAACTAGAAAGCGCACAATAGGGCAAGTAAGGCTAACAAAAGCTGGCTGTTTATTCAATTTCAATATGCTGCTTGCAATTGTCCGAAAAATCTCGTCAGGGGCGCCATAGATAGGGGGATGCCCTTCACTGCTAAGAAGGATATATTCGTTTGGGGCTGTACTGTCTTTTTTTTTTCTTCGTTGCTGGCGTTTCCTTCCTACCACCGAAACACCGTAGTAACGGCGGCAGATTCACGTCCTCCGTGAAGCGGGATGCTGTTTGGGATGAAAATGACTCAACTTTGCCTTTTGCGACAGGCAGACGACGTCGAGCGACACCACCATCATCTGGGTTGTAGTCTCGTGCCCAAGCGAACGCAAACGAAGACACGCGAAGGCAAAGGGAAATAGATTCATTTTCTTTACCCCCTTTGTACCTCGTTTCCGCGATTCCTTCTGCCCACCCTTCCCCATCCAAGTTGTGAAAGTTTTGCATGTTGTAATGCTAATCTTTGTCGATTGTGGGCTGTGGTGAGTGTTTGAAGGACATTCGCGTTCGTTTGAGGACTGATCGTCGGCTTACCCGGGGACCAATATATTCGGGTCGGTTCTTTTGCGAAACAATGTCGCGACTGATAAATGGCTCTCCGGAAAGCAAAGGAGTTGGAAGTGCGGTGGGACGGTTCTGGAGTGAAAGTGGCCAACCAAGAGTCCGTCCTGTCGGCAGTGTGTGCGGAACGGATACAAATGGGTTGCAAACGAACACCCGGCTCCATTTACACATCAGACACCCATTACTGGGGGGGATTCCGGCTTTGCGGCAGAAAACGGCCAACGTTTGGGGGCGTGTCGGGACAATTTAACGAACAAGAAATATGCAAACTTTATTCATTTACTTGTCCTCGATTGTGTTTTTTTTTCTTCTCCTCGTTCGCCACAGTCTAGTCATGTCTGCCTGTAAGTGGATGTTTTAGGGTGTAGTTGTTTTTTATTTCTCATCTGTTTTAAGTGAGAATTTTTAATGAGATTAACTATGTGCATCGCGACGGTTGATTAGCATTGTTTCGAAGTCCCTATTCCGTTTTTGGGGACTTTTGGTTTAGTAGTTGAAACATGATGACAACACGAGATGGGTCTAGAATAGATGAAGAAAACTTTTCCAAAGACTCCAGTTACGAGGATTACTGTCTAAAATTAGTACAGTTCGTTTTGATTTGTTGAAAAGTTAAAGTAGTTGGAGTAAGTCCTTAATACAGGGGAACGGTCCGGATGGGATTCGATACCCAGCGTTGCCGTGTGAAGCTAACCAAATACTCTTTATCCGGTGGTCTACGAAAAGTGTTTAGCAGACAAAAGTTTGTCAAACAAAATTAAAGCTGTCATTTTGGTTTTTTTTTTTTTTTTAATACAAGTGCTGCATTAAATAATATGACAAGAGAATACATAACGAAATTAAAACGAAATTAATTAGTTTTCAGTATATTTGGGATAGTTCATCGGCTACGTTTGGTTTTAACTTGGTTACATTTAACGTGAGGCTATAACAAGGTGATGAAATAAGGTGTGCAAAAATGTTTGCCAAACATTTTGTAGCAAACAAATGATTTCGTCAAACAGCACTTTGACAGTTCTCCCATGCGATCTGTATATTTAAAGTTTGGCAATCTTTTTCATGGAATAACGAGTTAACGGTCGTACTTATAGCACTGAAATACTTACGTATTGGGGAAATGTATTTGGTGAAGCTGATTCATAAGAACATATTCAGTCGCTAAGTATTGAAGCATTTAAGCATCATTCTGATAAGAAAGGCTATTTTACCTCCAATGGAAACTTATTTCTGTAAGTTGTTTTTTTGTTGGAAAATAAAGTCAATAAAATTTGATTTATTCGCATTTGCCAACGAGCATTACTTGTACTTGAATGTCTTAAATTCATTCTAATTTCCATACACTTCAACACTTCAACGGCTTCGGATTGTAATTGTAAGCTTGAATAAAATTGATAGAACCGTTTTGTGCGTAATTGGGCAGATTATCTATAATATGCATATGTATAATATGTAATAATTATCGTGGTTTAAGAAGTTTCAGTGGCTTAAGCGAAATAGCCTAATATACTAAAGTGAACCGATGGAAAAGATACGATAGGTGCGCCGTTTTTCACATGGTGAGATCGAGGTTCGAATCCCATCTGGACCGTAGTTCCGTAATTAGAACTGAATATTTTGCTACGAGTTGTCAAAAAATATGTTAAAAATATTGGAAATGTATAAACAATGGCAATGTAAGGTATAATTAAAATTATTATGTTCCTTTTGTACCAACAATATAATGTGTTAATATGCCAATTAAGCTTGGTCATTTGCCCTAATGCAGAGAATCGAAAATTATTTAACATAATTATTTAAGGAACCAATAGAAGAGATCATTTTATCAACAACGATAATCATGAAAAAGGAAGAGTATGTTAGGTACGGTTAGAAAGAAAGATGCAAAATTAAAATAATAAATTGAATTGAGAAACTTTTTTTTTGTGTTTTATAAAAGAAATACATTTTGTAGGACGACTAGAGAGTTGTCCATTCCACCACAACTGTGTCCTCCGCCATAAATCCGCCATTGGAAATACGCAAAACTATCAATCTTTTAGATATCCTACTTATTAGACTCATTAGCAAGACTTTGAACATTTTCTCATCCTATTCTAAATTTTATAAGTACATTTTTTTCTTTTTACTTTGAAATATACATAGCCACCGTGCTCTAATTTAGAACTCTTGTATTCCACTCTTCCTGGAATCAATTTCAAATGAATCTGTTCAACATGTTCCGAATGGAGTTAACCCTTTTGTTTTTTTTTTTGTTCCCACCAGCCACCGTTCCAGTAAGTCAGGTCAAAAGGAATATACCATATAAAATTTATCATCGTTTTTTTTACCCCCCATACGTGTCTGTGTGTTATTTGCTGAAACAAATATTCCATACGAAAAAGCACAAAATGTAGACAGCCAAGCGCTTTACACCGTTGGAGAAAATATGCGTCATGAAACCGATAGAAATCCACGATGGACACCGGGCACTAGCTAAATACGGCGAACGGAATTCTATGCGACCGGCAGCTTCTTCTGCTTGGTACAGGTTTTCAGCGATCGCCGCTCCAGTGGAGGCGCATGGTTTGCGCCACTTGTGTGCGGCCGTGTACCAACTGTTCTCACATTTCGTACACTACCCGATCCGCTGCGTCCGAGCCCATGAATAAATAAGATACCACTCGCTCGGTGGAAATTTAATATGCCTTTTGTTTATTTGCATATTTCATAATTAGAAACGGTGCCGCTAGTCGTACGGTGAAGGTGGAATGGAACATTGTGGTTAACAAAACGGATAGCATCGAATCGGGAATCCGTTGAAGATCCGTAGCGTGTTGGAGTGGTAATGGGGGAATTAAAGAATCACGGTACGATGCACTGGAATCAGAGAATCGTGTTACAATGAGCAATCGATATGGGGAAAAATCAAACCCCTATGGCCTTAGTTCACCGAATGGAGGATAACATTTAACACTGGAAAATGTGTTGATTTGCAGATAGAGTTCGGTTGTAAATATGCATTTAAAAGTGCACTGTAAACCCCCCCATCATACTAGTAAAATTAGTGGATGAATAATTGTTCTTAATCAACAAAAAAATCCAATTAAATAACCTTTAGGAACTGATCATGTCAGCTTGATGAGTTGATAAACCTCGACCGATAATGAATCCATTCACCGGATTGAAAGGTAACACATTATGGTTCTGGATCAGTTCTGCCAGTGCTGAATAAGTAATGCCATTATGCAACTTAAAATGTTTACATATGATAGAGCTTTTTTTCATCCGAACGCTATGCATAAATAATCTTTCTTCTCGAATTTCGTACAAATTTTATCCCGCAAGGTGATGCAATGGAATCCATTTCGAGTATCTGAACCTTCGTACCCGGGAACCGGCACTGTCTCCGGCAGTAAATAGCCGTATGGATGATGGAAAATCGATGACAATTAAATAATTGAACGAAATGCTTTTCTGAATGCAAATTATCATGACCATCTGCAACGACCCTGTCGCCAGAAGAAGTAACACAGGGAAGTGGTCGTTTTTTGTCTTTTCGTTTGCGCTCGATGGCTTGATGGAGCAATACGTTCACACGGCATCATGGATCAATTTTTGGGGACCAAGTTGCTCGATCCATTGCCAGCCGATCGATAGTCGGTTCTTGGGGTTTGGCAGTAAATTGTACTTACCGTGCCGGTATCACTCCCTTCTTGGCCTCTTGGTGACAGGTGATGTCCCGAGAAGTGAAATGTTCGGACCAAATCGAGCCAGACATGCACGAAATGCATCAAATTAGGCGAAGAGACAGGAGTGTGTGAGAGAGTGAGTTGTTTGACGCCGGAAGGATGAAAGCGATTCCCGTAGAGATAGTTACTGTGTCTGGTCTGACGGTTCCAGTAAAGTAGAATTGCACCGTGCTCGTACAGCACGAGATGGAAATGGTTGCATTGGCATTGGACGGTGGTTGATGATATTACTGCGCACGGTACGGACCGATGCTTCAGTATTGATGACACATCGCCGGTATTGGAGGATTTGTGCAATCGCTTTACGTACGATTCGGACAGTCAGCAACAGTCATCGCAACAGCAAACAGATTGTGGAATGTGCTGATGAGTTCGGGTGAGGATAAAACATTCTACGAATGAAATTGAATTTAAATTAACGATCGCATCGATTGCGTGAAAAACGAAACCTTATGCAAAATGTGTGTACTTTGTTTTCGTAAAAAAACGTAAAAAAGTATGCAAAATGATGAAAAAGTTTTGCATAGCGCAAAGCGGAAAATTTAAAAAAAATTTGTTCAAAAATAAAGCGTCGAAATTTCCCAAAAGTTTGTCCCTTGTTATCGGTTGTTCGATAAATTTATAATTATGGTGTACCGAGGAGCTGTTCCAGTTTTCGTGAGCTGTCAGGAAGATGATTTTCCAACTTTGCCGAAACTACAAAACCCCGGCATTAGTTAATCCGAAACGAGCGAGTGCTCAAAATGTCGATTCAACGTCGAGCGTCTGTTTAGCTTTGATAAGGTACGGTGTGATCCGCACGAAGTGAATGAAAGTGCTCCGACGTTGCTAAAGTTGACAGTTTGTTCGAAACTACCACCGGCAGCATCAACAACACCGTAACCAAATATTGAGGTTTTCGCGTCCCATGTCCGCCAAACTAATCTGCGAGTGAGCGCCGTGATTGAAGCGTGGAACGCTTGGTGGAAACGCTTCAGCATCAGCAACCGCACACACGCGACATATTCGATCCACCGAAAAAAAAGAAAAACCCGACCGTATGTCATCGCTTCCGTGGTCGTGGCGCTAATCGGAAGTACGCAAATCTGCCCGGGTGGGGTTCGGAGCGAGCAGTTCGAATTTGACTGCACAATTCATCGTATAATTGAGTTTGGAGTTGTGCAACCGGAACCTGGCGACGGCCACCGGGCATAAAAGCTTTTCGTCGCTTTTATTTGACTTTAAATTTGGGTCATCAAAACGGAAGGTTTCTTGCGCGAGATCTGACGGAATGCCGCATCGAATCGGGGTTTGGGAACGGGAAGGTTGGTCACCATGGGACCGTATGTGATGTTCCCTCGAGACGGGAGCTTTTAATTTTGCTACACATGCCACAGGATGCCAGGGAGATGTATAACTCTCAGTGCTCTGCGTAGTATCGAATGGAAGGTCAGCGCCAGAAAGCCGGTGGTTATTGTTGAAAAGTTGCACGAAAGGATGAACTCGCCAATAGGCAAAATGTTGGCGTTGTTCCTATTGGGACATTTGGGGTACATGATCTAAGCACAAGCATTGTAATAATTTCCACGGATTCGCTCGGATTTTTACGATTTTAAATCGGAAAACTTCAACAGAGTTAATACAGGAACTCCACAATTATTATTATCTAAGTGAATAGCTCAAGCATTTCCCAATTTAACTACTCCCGCTTAGTGGACATTTTGCTTAGCAAATAATTTATAGCATTCTATGCATATCTGCAATTCGATGGATCCTCAGACATTCGTCTCCCTGCTGTCCAAGTGCCAAACTGCAGCATACATGTGCACGGACCGTGTACGATGGCGCAATCCGAGAGGCGATAGTGGCACCTACTTATGCCGGTATTCTATTCTAACGTTTTTTTATTCCTCCCCGGATTGGTGGGAGGCCTGTTTAACCCTACAACTATTCGGCACGGGGCCAGGAATTCTATTCTTTTCATGTGTTTTTTTTTATGATTGTTGTTTGCTCCTTCCATGCGCTTTGAGCGTAATGGAAATCAGTCGATGGAAAAGAAATTCCCGTGTCCGGTGGTAGTGGTCCAGCAACCAATAGGCATTGCTCCTTTGCTTTTTTTCCCTTCTCTTCTGCTGCTGCCGTGAGTATAGTGTAGAGTAGTAAAAGCACTAGTATTGGTAGTAGTAGCGGTAGTAAAATTATTTCTGTCCCAGTTTGGAGCGAATGTGGAAATACCAGAGGCAATTGTGTCGGAAAACTTGGTAAAAGGATATATAGGAGAGCGAGAAATGTTTCTTTACTCCGCTGAGAAGGATTCAACGAGGGAGAAAAGGATTCCCCTGCAGGAGAATTGAGCTACTTTTTTATGGTGGATGAGTGTCCCCTATTCAGTTGTTGGCTGAGTTCCATTGAGTGTAACGGACGAGCCTACCGAGTGTGATTTGAATTTGGAACTTTGGGAGAGTTTTTTAATTGTTATCTTAGTATATTTGACATTTATTAGTAAAAAATAAACTCTGACTTTGTATAATAATATAACCGAAGAGGTTTTTTTTTTTTTATTCATAAATTACGGCCAGGCCGTATTGCTAACCGAATAGGTTACTTATATCGGAATTAGCCCATTTCCATATCGAATTTGCCGAATCAACTTCCATTTTTTACTATTTACTGAACCATTTTAATCCATTTGTTGTCTAAAAAATAGCATTTCCAACATTTTAATTATTTTAAAATTTATAGTAAAATACGTATAGAAAAATTAATTCATTTTATTGATTTCAAAATCTTATTTATGAGCCGGTAAGTTATACATTTTGTATAGAGATTTGAAGTTTTTCCGAATATGCTTAATTGTTTTATTAAAACTGCATTTTACCCAACATCAACAAGAAAAAAAAAGGTATAAGACTGCTAGTGTTTTATGAAAAACTGGAAAAGTTGGAGAATTAAATAAAACTGTGATTGCGTAAAGTTATAAAACATGAAAAAATGTTTTTTTTTTCAAAATTTTCACATTTTTGTTCAAACTGCTGCATGATTTTTATCGGATAGAAATTGGTTCCATGTAATATAACTGTATTGTAACTAACGAAATAACATTGTTTTGAATGCAAATAATAATTTTCATTTTCGAAAAAAATTTATAGGTGATTGGAACGGTCCTCAAATATTGTAAATATGTTTTTTAAACAGTTCTTCTCGATTTTCAACCAGAACTGAAAGGACTCCAAGCTAAATTTAGCATATTTCGAATTTTAATGTTATTATATTTGCACATTTTAGAAGAAATTTTTTTATAAATAATATTGCTATAAAACAACATTTCGAAATATGATAAAGAACCCACAACATGTGCAGAAGCAACATACATATCGAGTGAAATCGCTAATCAAAAAATGAAACGAAACTATTATTTTACAACATTTTTAATCTCACGGTATTTAGTGCTAGAAATCATATTTATTTAAGCTTCCCTGAAGTTTCAGAAAGATAATAGTATTCTTAAGGTATACGGCCCGGCCGTTCTTCAGTGAATAAAAAAAAATAATAATAATAGTGTTCTCTTAAAGAATTCTATAAAGAATTAAGAGTTGCTAATTGGAATTAATATTTTATACAATATATTTAAAAAAAATCAAACATTCAAAGATTTCCGGGTAAGTCGCCATTGAAATTAAGGATAAGAAAATAATTCACTAACTACACAAATTTCTATTTTTATTGATAAAAAACGCCAAGGTCTTATTGCTCATAAACCCCAAACATGTCTTAAATATGATATAAATGATATGATGAAGTAAGTATATTTGAAATCATGTTAAAAAAAATATAAGTAGATTAATAGAGAATATGTAAGAATATTTACTTATAACAACATTTTAACAAATTAATGCACGTACGCAGCGTACGCTTTCAACAAAAGATAGAAGGATTGATAAAATCGTGATTTAAATGACGCAGTTAAATGTATGATTCGTTTCCGTTTAAGCCGAAGCAAAAAAAAAACGATTTTTGTTTATTTAATTAATGATCCATACATCTGCAACTGCACGCAAGTTAAGAATAAAACACGATGGTGCCAAAGCACGTGTAGTAAATCTTGTTACTAGTTGTTTACTCTTCCAATCGAAAAAAAAACTACAAAGAGAGGAAGAAACACCTATCCAATAAGATGCTATCATACCACACTATTCATTTTCTTCCGGAAAACTGTCCCGAATCATCTTTTGCGCCAAAGCTGGAAAATTGTTTATGAAAAACGCAGTTTGACAGGTAGTGGAAAATTACCCCACCGTAGCTTTGATCCCCGGGTGAAAAAAGAGAAGAAAAAGGTGGGAAAATCTCACTCGCCTCCAGTTTCCAGCTGATCGCGCGCCCTAGCTGACGGATGCCTGACCGACAGCTTCCGGGTGCAGCACCGTAACAGCAAACAGACCGAGGAAAATGGAACTAGTGTAGGGGGGGCCAGTCGGGAGGATGGCGGTTTGTTTTGGTATTCGATTTCCCGGCATCGGTAGGCGTCCGATGCTCCGCACTCGCGGGACGGCATTTGACAGCTCGAGCAAACGGCTCGGACGCAGCCGCGCTACATTTGACGGTTCCGGCGCATGTCAGGTGCAACTATTTTCATCCGTTTCTTCCATCAATACAAACCATTTTTTCGGCTGCGAAGAAAAACAGGGCCTAGGTCGGTGAATTCACCTGAAAGTTGGTGCTGTTTTGGGTGGTTTTTCGTGTTTAGTTGATATGCTGACCGATGGGACAGGTTGCACGGGTTTTCTGTAACGCAAAGTGTGAAAGTTTAATGATTACAATGGCTTCCCCGGTCCGTCACGTTCCGATGCAGCATCAGGCGGAGTAACGTTATCTGCTGCACGGTGCGTTAGTAAAGCGGCCGAAGCGTCTTCCAAGGTGGCCTACAAAACTAGCGGGAGCTGGGGCTTTTTTGTTCGGGGAGGAAACGGATCGATAGTGCGAAAAGTGAACCGCGAGCTCAAACAAACAGTTACATATCGACATCAAATTGAAACGTTTTACTTAGAAGAGGAGGATGTAAGAGCTACTGGCAGCCCAACAATATGGTAGCCAGAAACGCTAGACTTCGGGGGCTCGGTTTTACATGCGTAAACGCTAACGGTAGCAGCACCGACTGGAACACATTCCGTTGAACAGGGGGAGCAGAAAACTCACAGGAAGATAGGGATTTGTGTGTGAAGAGATAAGTGTTTTTTTGCTGCTGCGACATCCACAGTGCTATCAACACCCATTTCCAACATGTCGGTCCAGGTGAGTAAAGTAACACAACATTATGTTGCGGGTGTGAGCTAAATGATAATCAACCGCGATAGAAAACCCCGTTCGAGTATACTTGGGCAATAAGTGCGATAAGATAAGCGAACAGATTTATGTGTCCCAGAGACTCGAGACTCGTCCAATATGGTTAACAGGTTGTACATTGTGCATTGCTGCACGTTCCTGCAATCGATAGGACAGCTACAGAGGGTTCCAATGGGATGAGTAGCTACTTACATTGTCATTTACATCACTTGTGTGTAGTGTATTGTTCTACAGAGGCCTTTGTGTGTGACGCCAGTCAGAGTACGCTTATTTGAATTCTCAATTCATGTAATGAGTGCTGGACACACGGAGTTTTTTAATCCCCATCCCTAAATAGCCCAATAGACGGCGCGCCTGAACACACATTATTCGCGTAAATTTAGTGGCAAAAGTCGTAATTTACATTGTTCACCCTTAATTATGCAGCAGTGGTGTGGCGCGAAACCTTCCGAAACACGTGAATCGTAAAAGACACCCCCCGAGGAAACCGCAAACCTTCGCTAATCACCAATCCCGTTCGTAGTGTTGGTGGTGTACATACTGAAAGTATCAGCAACATCTTCTACACCACATTGAATCTCCACTGAAGGGGCAATGGGTTTGGGCGGGTTCTATTTCGGGGACATTGGTGGTAGTTTTATGAATGAGCGGAGCGATGTACGCCCTCCTCCTTCCGCACCCAAAACCCTGCCGCGAGTGCTTTATTGGCGGAAGACAAATTGGCGGGCATAGTTGGAGCCGATCGTGTGCGCAAGCGTAATCGCGAGGCGAAGTTGAAACGCAACAGAGCGGTTATAACCATTGTGCGGGAAGCTGATAGAGCCGATTGTTTACAAGACCGCGGCATACACATTCGCTCTCGTTGTCAGGGTTGAGCGCGCTTGGTAAGATCGCGAACCATGCGCAAACAGTTAGAAGTTGATCGTGAGCGCGATGAGAAGCATCTGCCAGCCAGAGTTCGTTTGTCGCCATTCGTGTACGTTTCATTAGACGGACTTGTTGGATGGGGGGCGAGACCAGGAATCTCGCACATTTTTTATCTCATCCGCCCTCCAAACGTAGTTCAATAAGAGTCCCGGTTCGTTAGGGTGGTTTGTGTAAACCGAGTAGCGTCGTAACAATCGATCGCGTTAATGTGAGGTTGGAGAAATAAACGATCGCGTGTGTTGCACCTTCTGCACCTTTATGTTGGGGAATCTTTTTTGACAGATGACGAGATATAAGCAGGCGCAGTTTGCGGATGAGGATAGCAGCAGTATCGGGTCGATACAGATCAACGAGACAACCCGTAGCCCTACGATGCACATTCGCTATCATGCTGCACGTGGGACCTCGCTGTGGAATGCCCGGAGCAAGTTGGAGAAGGTCCTGCTATTGCTGTTGGCGTTCTCGATCATATTGATCGTTGTGCTGAGTAGTCTGCTAGCGAACGATAGTACGCGCATTCTGCACGTGCGTCCGCACGTAGGTTCGGGTAAGGAACTAGACGAACGAGTGGACGTGCTTTGCTTGGCTTTTACACGATCTCCCCATCACTCTTCTGCAGACCCTTTCGGAGTGGATGAACAACTACCCTGTCTCAATCAGCACTGCATCTTCGCAGCTAGCGAGATACTGCACTCGATCGACTGGAGCGTAGATCCGTGTGACGATTTCTACGCGTTCTCGTGCAACCAGTGGATCCGCAACAATCCCATCCCGGAGGGTAAGTCTATGTGGGGTCTGTTCGGGAAGCTGGAGCAACAGAATCAGCTGGTGCTAAAGAATGCACTCGAGCGACCGCTTGCCGAGTTTAAGTCGAAGGCGGAAAAGAAGGCCAAACTGTACTACCAGTCGTGTCTGGACGAGGACGAAACGATGGAGAAGCTCGGTGCGGAACCGCTGCAGAAGTTGCTGCGTCAAATTGGGGGTTGGAATGTGACGGCCAATGCGAGCGGATTTGATGTGCAGCGGTGGTCGCTGCAGCGTACACTTCAAACGCTACAGATACGCTACAATATGGGAGGGCTGTTTGGTTGGGCGGTCGGTGAAGATGATCGTAATTCTAGCAAACATATCATACAGGTAGGTTGGGGTTTGGCGTTAAGCCAAAGTGGTTTTCAACTAAGTTCCAATCGTTTCTCCGAATATTTACAGATTGATCAAGGTGGACTTACACTTCCATCGCGGGATAACTATCTAAACAAAACGGCGAACGCAAAGATACTGACTGCCTATCTGGAATATATGACCAAAGTGTCGGTGTTGCTGGGTGCGGACGAAACAGACGCACGGCGGCAAATGCTGGAGGTGATTGAGTTTGAGACGCGACTCGCTAACATCACGACACCGCAGGATATGCGCCGCGATGAGGAGACCCTGTACCACCCGATGACACTGGCAGTGCTGCAGGAAAAGGCACCGTTCATTAACTGGCAGGAACATTTTGAGGAAGCGTTCCGGTTGGTGCGTCGGAAGATAACCGAGAAGGAGCGAGTTGTCGTGTACGCTCCGGAGTATCTCGAGAAGCTCAGCATCTTGATAAAGGAGTACACTGCGACGGATGAGAAGAAGATGTAAGTTTGTTGAAGTTTGGAACTTCGTTGGATGGTTGTTACTATTATGTTTGTTTAATTTCAGCATACTGAACAACTATCTGGTATGGCAGACTGTCCGGACGCTTACCGCTTGCTTGTCCAAAGCATTCCGAGACGCGTACAAAGGTCTCCGGAAGGCACTGATGGGATCAGATGGTGGTGAGGAGTTGTGGAGATACTGTGTGTCGGATACAAGTAATGTACTCGGTTTCGCTGTTGGTGCTATGTTTGTGCGGGATGTGTTCCACGGTGATTCGAAACCGCAAGCCGAAGACATGATCAACCAGGTGCGGGATGCGTTCAAGGAGAACTTCAAGAACCTGGGCTGGATGGATGCGGAGACACGCCGACTAGCGGTGGAGAAGGCGGATGCGATCAGCGACATGATCGGGTTCCCCGATTACATCCTCTATCCGGAGGAGTTGGACCGAAAGTACCAGGATTTGACCATTGATCCCAAGACTTACTTCGACAACAACATGAACTACAATATCTACAGCTTGAAGAAGAACCTTGAGAAGCTGGACCAACCGGTCAACAAGACAAAGTGGGGCATGACACCGCCGACCGTAAACGCGTACTACACACCGACCAAGAACCAGATCGTCTTCCCAGCCGGCATACTGCAGAATCCGTTCTTTGATATCAAGAATTCGAAGAGTTTGAACTACGGAGCGATGGGTGTGGTGATGGGACACGAGCTGACACACGCATTCGACGACCAGGGCCGGGAGTATGATAAGTACGGTAATTTGCACCAATGGTGGAACAACCAGACGATCGAACGGTTCAAGAATCAGACGGAATGCTTCAACAAGCAGTACAGTGCCTATCGGATTAATGGCAAAGTCATCAATGGCAAGCAGACGATGGGTGAGAACATTGCGGACAACGGTGGCCTGAAGGCGGCATTCCACGCGTACATTAACAACGAGAAGAACAGCTACACGGACACGGATACGTTGCCGCTGCCGGGTGTGAACATGACCCACCGGCAGCTGTTCTTCGTGTCGTTCGCCCAGGTTTGGTGTTCGGCGGTGACGGACGAGACGACAACGTTGCAGATAGAGAAGGATTCACACTCACCGCCAAAGTACCGCGTGATAGGACCACTGTCTAACCTGAAGGAGTTCTCCGACACGTTCCACTGTCCGCTCGGTACGGGAATGAATCCGATAGATAAGTGTATCGTATGGTAGAGTTGTTGTGTTGGTGGTACAAATAAGTTTATGCATTACGCAGCCATATTCTAATTTTCCTCATTTCATTTGAGGATATTCGTGGAACGCTAATATTCTTCGAAGACACTTTAATTGCTTCATCTGTGTGAGCGAGTTCTTTATCTCTTCATTTGCCTGCCATGTAATGGTTAGCTAGGCTTATTCGTACAATTTATTCGCCGCCCAGGAAGTCACCAACGGGCGAGTGAGATCAAGCAGAGATTCAAGTCGAAGCCAAACACCGAAACACAAGACCATGGTACTGCACCAACTCATCGATGCCAAACTAGAAATGAAAAGGACACTCCGTACGCACAGAGTAAGTGGCGATCCGCCTGTTAGGCGCGATCTATTCTACGTCAAAGACAGCAACCAAAAAGTAAGTAAGTACAGCCGGACAGCCGTAAAAGTAACTCTATTTTATTACAACTTTTTCTACGATACGCAATGGTACGCGTTAAAGGTACATTGTTTCCTTCTGTATATCCTCAATTATTGTATTGGAAAAAAGGCAGACAAACCCGATAAAGAAAAACACACACAACCTTAGCATTAATACCACGTTTATAGTGCGCGAAACGTTCATTATTGTGATTGTATCTTAAACTGAGTACGAAACAAATTAAGTAAGGCCAACAATTCGTCTACCATTGTACCGTGGGGGGAAGATGGAAATGGGTGGGACAGAAAAGGAACACAAAATGGGGTGGGGGATGGGGTGTGGGGAATAGTAACACAGGGAAATGATGAGGGGATCATTGAGGCTTGTGATGCGATGGGTAACATAAGTCATCTGTACGGGAAGTGGTGCATAAGTATGTGAATTCCTATTAGTAAACAGTATAGAAATGTACGTTTTGTGAGGGAATCATCAAAAATGAAATAAAACTTATCCTAGATTGTACAACTGTTCAATTTTTGGGCTTTATTTCTCTCCTCCTTCCCACACAATCCGCTCGATCCAGCCAACAAACGGTGCCACCTTGATGAAGCGTATCTTCGTACAGGTACGGTCGAGAACAATGCCAACCAATCGATCGTACCGGTCACCGTCCGGTTTCTGCCGCATCACCATGGGCGCCACCAGCTCATCGTAGCATCGTCCTGTGCTCCCCCGGGACGATCCCGTCACCTCCCGGGACTCGATCGATTTGTCACCGGCCGAAGAAACATTCACGGCCGAGTAGAGAAAGATGTTCGGCAGGGTATCGCTTTCGGCACCTCCGGTCCAAAGGCACACAAACTGACAGGTGGACAGGCTGAGAAATATCGTTTCAATTTCCAGCGCCACACAATGGCAAAACAAATCAATTCCGAACGATTGACGATTTGGGGTGACTGTGGAAGCATCTGCCCTCCCCGGTTTGCAAAAAAAAACCCCCAATACTTACGGCACGCTTCGTTCCAGTTCGATTAGCGCGAGATTGCTTTGGTCGTTCCCTTCCGACGGCAGCTCACCATCTCCGACGCCGTCCACCGGTGGCCTGTTGTTGACAAAGCTCGGGTGTTGATGGAACGTCTTTATGCGGCAGTCTATTGCCTGTCCGGCTACCTCCAGCAGAATGAATTGCTTGCCGAATGCTGGAAAATTTTTGTTAGCGGATCCACCATCCCCAAGTGGACACCCGGATCCGGGGTTTTTGTGATTTATTCGAAACTTTCGGTCAATTTATTATGTTGCGGTGCACGCATCACACATCTAGAATTCGTTCTTACCTGCGGTTCGATGGCAGCTGGCGGGTGCTAGCAGAAAGCGGTCACTTATCAGTACGGCGAAACAATCAATCACCAACCGAGCGTACCGGGTTGGAGTGCCACCGATATGGACCGGCCGTACGACTGATGTCAGATATGAGAAGTCCTCACGCTCCGGGCATCTTTCCCGATACGATTGACACACTGCCAGACACAAATGTGAATCAATTAACGGCCTGATGAGTTTGAGAGTTAGTGGATAGTGAATTCTTACTTGATTCAGCAACTCTTCCCGCTGGAATTGTTGATGTTTTGAGGTTATTTCGGGCTGGGTGTATCGCTTCCAAACTACCCACGGACGCAATCCATCCAAGGTACTTGCGAATGCTGATGAATCCGGCCAAACTTTTCGTATTGCATCGAAACGGTGTTTGGCCGTCGTTGTCCTCGCGTACCCCAGTGAAGGCTACGATACCGAGCGCTGTCCAACTGCCATTGATGTTAGCAACGAACGCCCCTCCACTGTCACCGTTACAGACGTTAGTCCCTGGGAAGAATCCCCAACAAAAAGGAGCATTATTTGCACGAAGGGGATTTTTGAGGAAAACTTTTCCCGGCGCAATGGAGTTTTCCACAATGAAGAATTCTCAATAAGAATGCTAAGGAAGG
>KB664255.1:8788710-8841587 GCA_000349025.1 Anopheles minimus | reverse complement strand
GAGAAGGGGTTGTAGCGCCAGATAAGTAAGTAAGTAAGTAATGTTACTCATGTGGTTACGATGGGTTTTTTTGAAATTCTATTCAAGTTTTTGATGTCGCTCGCTGATCAATGGTGTCAATAACAGTTACATAAGCTATAGTAGTGACCCTTTGAGGTAAACTTACCATTTGCCCATCCAGCACAGAACATCCCATCGTACAGGACGGGTCCGAATAGCGTGGAATCACTTTCAAGACACCGGATATAGCTGACCAGTGGCATCGCAGTCGACCGAAGTGTCCTTGCCGGGACATCCAGTTCCGTCAATCCCCAACCCGCAACCATCCCAAACGCTACCCCCTGCAGTGCGTTTTCCGCCACCGGCAAACAGATCGGCTGTACAAACTCCCCATACTCAACGATGGTCCTCAGCGCGAGCAACGCAAGGTCATGCCGAGGTGAACCAACCGTAAAGTTATCGTGCCGATGAATCTTACCCACCAGATGCTCCTGGGAATGGCGGGCAAGTGTGAGCAGATCGTACAGTCCCACGCGGACGATCAGCTCGTCCGCCGCTATCTGATAACCGCTGGGAGCCGTGACGCAATGGGCCGCTGTAATTACCATCCGTTCGCCCACGATGAAACCGCCGCAAGCGTACGTAATGGACAGGTGTTGCTCCGTACGGTACAGGGCCACATGCCACGGAAACTGACCGGGCCAGCTCGACCGGCCGTAGGTGATGGTACCCGGTGCGGTTATAGGTCGCTGGCCACAGCTGTCGGTATTGGCAGCGATTGGAACGATCTGCCAGTGGATGGCAAGCGATAGCAGGAGATGCACTGAACATTCTCGCATGACGGAACGGGTTTGACTGACAGCTAGGGTGAAGGATTACCGCTGGGGTTAGACCGAAGGGCTTATCGATCGAGATGAGATCGTGTGCGGGACACGCACTGGAAGCTGACAGGGAAAACCGTAAAGTAACCGTTTAGTAAGTGACATTAAATATTTAAAAAATAATTATTTTAATAAAATATTTAAATTTGAAGAATTCAATATAATATTACAATCATTTTGCCACTGTTCTAGTAAAAGGAGGTCTCAACATCGAACTATTTCAAACTCCCAGCTGACGATCCTTCCGATTTGCATCTGATGCTATTATGGAACTATTATGGAAAACAACAAGGCAACCGGAACAACAATCCGTTTCCCCCTGGAGGACTTGACGTTGAAATTCTTGAGCATTGCTTTCTGATTCCTTCCCCGCTGCCACTCACCCGTCGCCGCATTCCATCACTGTTCCATCGTTTGGCGCGAAGGGATGGAAATAAATTTGTTTACCGATTCCGATCCCGGGCTGTCAGGGTGCGGTCCGGAACCGGTGCCGTGGTGGCTATGGTTCGGTAATTTTCTCACGTTTTTCTGATAAAACCACCTGGTGACCGGACTGGGATGTGTGATGGTGCGGGCTGCCAAGTGCTAGCAGGCTACCCGTGGCAGTGATTGTCGGAATGGATTGGTTTGGGCATGCGGAAGAATTTTTCCAACGATGTCTCTCTGCCCGGTCGAGTACTCCACCGGGGCTACTGGAATGTGGAATCTGGAAACGTGTAATGGAACGTGCAACAATTTGTTGCCCGGTGGTGGGTGGAACGGAATCTACGGCACGGATTGTACGGGTAGGGTTCTTGAGTTGGGTATACTGGTTGATGTTTTTTTTTTACTTTTGCACTCGTTTTGTTATCGCACCAGGGTTACGCCGTGCATTCCGATGCTTCTGTCTTGGCTTTCGAAAGCACTGGAGATGTATTTGCTACTATTTTTCACACACACACACACCGACCGAGAGCACGTTGTAGTAGATTGGCAGCTCGGACGCTGGACCGTGCTAGGTATTGATGAGGACCGCCCACGGGAATACGGTTTAGAGCGACTCGGAGTTGAGCTATCGTTGAAGCTTTCCTCTTCATTAGACTGACGAAGGTAACGAATATGTTACGGGGTTTGCCAATTCCCCGCGCTTGCCCTTTGCTTACCGTGCAAGGTATTGCAAACGTTTGTGCAGTAAAACCACACATCATTGAAATGGGAGGCACGCCCGGCATTGGTTGGGAAAACCCCAAGTGCACCAAAAACCATCCCATGATACGTGGTTTTTGTGTTGGGCAGGGATGTATTTTTTTTTTTGCTGTTGTGTGAGTGTTGGCTTTCAACGATTGCAGAAATATGGGCGCAAGGGCCAATGCTAGACAGAACCGTTCGTAGGGATTATCTATCAATTTCAAATTTAACTAACGAACAGTTTGCAATCAATAGTTGCCTTCGATTCGATTTATTTTCACAGTTGTTATCTCTCGTCGGATGGTTAGCTTAGCTGTGATATTTTATGCAACCCGGGAGGGAATGGATGAAGGACGTACGGGAACGATGCAAAAGAAGCTTGCGTCATACCACATCAATTCGAATGGATGTTTGTGCAGTTAGTTTCAAACGCTAAAAGCTTCCATACCTTTTATTTTGTTTAATTAGGATGCTTTTATGGATTTTGATCCAAAACGAAATATAGAATATAATTTATGATACGATAACTATTTTTTAATCCATGTGATTATTCGCGAAAAGTTTCTTAAAAGGATGGTTTTCCTTGTATATAAAGGATTACTACAATAATCAAGTATTGTTCCAATATTGAATGTAGTTTACAACGAAACATACGATAAGACTCACCTCAATGGGACTAATGTCCAAATCAACAAATTTAATAAGAGCCTTGAAGATTAGAAGGAAGATACTCCAATCGTAAGATATTCTAGACCACTTGACAAACCTCAACAAAGGTCGACTTAGGGTAGAGGTATTCAGACACTTTGAATATTATATTATAGATTTTTTTGCTATGTTTGCATGTTAACCTTGTTTACTCTTCGGAACATACATTTGCTGCGTGTTGAGAAAAGCTAAATAAATTCTACGGATTGTTAAATATTTCCTGGGGACCAGTGTGAACTAAGTATTATTGTGACGGTAGTTGTTGGATGTTGTGGCAGTCTTAATTAACTGAGGCCAAATTGGGTAACATAGAATAATAACAAATTACATAGGAAAAATGTAATAGTTGCAACTCCTCCTCCCCTATTTGCTATCATTTATTCGCCATTTAAAGTAAACTGAAAATTTGGTTTATAAAAAAATTTCAATTATAAACAATTAAAACATTTTTAAAAATTATATATACAAAAAGGCTTTCTTGAACTCGGCTCTGTGTGCATTTTTAAGATATTTGGCTCTTTTAATGCATTAAAGAAATGAAGTTTTCAGGTGAAATTTCATAATTAATTTGGAGATCCTCTTAAATGGTCTGACGCCTGGCTTGATTAGATTGGAAGTATGTGTAAAACATTCTGAGAATACTGGATGATATACGAAAGTTTCCCCAAAATATGCAAATAGATTTAGTTTACACAATTCTAAACCTCTAATTTGGAATTATTGGAAAAATCAAAGGATCACACAATTTTTTTCTCCTCGTTCGTAGCTAAATGTTACCTACTGCTAAATGTTTGAAAGTAGGTTTAGTGCTAATAATGTATTGTCAAACTTTTTTTTATTCCTGAGGAAAGCTTATTACTGTAGTCAAATAGATAGTAATGAACAACAATTACTAAGTTTACTGAGAATGCCGTTGGCAACGGATTCAGTAGAATCACAAGTTCTCACTGTTTAAAAAAAATATGTAAAGTGTGTGTTGAATTTATTTTACTATATATTTTTTATTCATGCAGAGCGACAATGTATTGCTTTACTAAAATATACTGAATAAGACAAGGAATAAAACTTAGCGAATTTTGGGTCATAATAGGGTCTAGAAAAACTTAGAGCATAATTGGGTCTAGAAAAACAGCTGCACCATTTTGGTTAGCATGAATCATCCCGGCAAAAAATCATATTCAAAGTGTCAAGGAGTCGCATGTGACTCGCGGATAGGACCGGCCACTCGTCCAGAGTTTATTGAACAGCCCAAGGATGAAGATCGTTGATATCTAATAGACCCCCAGTTTTGTTATTGATCCTCTTATAAGTTATTTAATAAAATATTATTTTTAGTTAAATTTTCATTTTAAGAAAACAGGCCCACAACTTAAGCCTGAGTTTTTTTCTTAATAATCTGCAAACATAATTATAAATTAAGGAATATCGTGTAATCGTAAATGGGCTGTTGATCGTTTCTTTTTATTTCCATGATTTTTCGTATTATTTTAAATATTTTTTTTTAGGATCCAATAATTTCGAACCCAGCTTCACTCCCCAGACTCATCAAGCAGTAATAAATTTAAACCTAAACATGTGCGCCCGAAGGAAATTGTGAAACTTACACCGTCGAATAATGAACGCTACCTACCGCAGCGCAGGTTGACAATAATTTTGAAAAATGGCCCCAAGTGCAGTTTTAATGTTCGGCTCTTAATTTTCGAAGCAAGAACGGCAAGAGGGTTATTAAAGCGGAAAGAATATATCCTGCAGCCTTCCGCGACAATGTTGTCTGTCCGGTTGATGTTTGCTTTTGACGAGTGTCTAAAAACCGTCTACCGGTTCTATCTCGCCACCTGATGATGGTTTTGGGCGAGGCGGTTCGGACAGCCAGCCCGCGTGTTAACGATCTCCATTGTGCGAGAGGGCGGTATTGTTGTGGTGTAAATTTTATCGAAAATCATATCGATTCCAACGCGTCCGGAAGGGTTCTGTTCTGCGTTCGGTGGAGCACCGGGCTTTTTGGCTTTATTACTTTCCCATTAGCATCGAAAATTGCACTTTCCGTGGTGCGAAGGGTAAACCTGACGCGGTACTCAAATGATGAATTGCTTGCGGGACGAAACATTTTTTTTTGTTAAAGATTTTCGTTTACAAGCCAGACGGGTTAGGCTCAACAGTGCAATGCGTGAAGATAAGAAAGGGACAGGTTTGGGATTGCTTTTTTGTTTCGGCGCTCATGTCGAACGTATTTCGGCACCTCAATGAACCCCGTGAAGGTGATCGTGGATGCCGAACGGACGATAAGAGTGCATGAATTATAGCGCCAGCTTTGTGCGATGCACATTTATGCACTCGGGTGCCTGCAGGGGAGAAAAACAAGGATGCACCGGATGGTAGAGGAAATTCATCATCTGATCGATTACATGCCGACAATGAGCGATCGGTTTGCGTTTAAGAACGATTCCTCTGAAGCGTCGGAACAATACTGCACCATGGGCGAGAGATGAGTTATTCTTACATTAAATTATTTATTCAGTTTTCAGCTTGTACTTCAGCTTCTAGTTCAAGTGTATTTAAACTCTGTTAAAATCATCGCTTACAAGACTTCATTTATGCAAATAATTTTACTTCATAAAACTCCCGCTTGTTTTTCTCTAACTAAATACGGAACCCACCGTGCACTGGGGAAGCACCACAGATGGGAGCTTTTTCCATCCTGATAGTGGGCTGCGAAAGTTTTGTTTACTGTTTTTTATCATGTTAATTTCCGTGGCATGCTTTAATGAGTCTATTAGCATAATATCGTGCCGACATCATAAATTGCACCCGGGAATGAGTGGAAACCGGGCGGATCGGTTAGCTTGGCTTCCGATGCGTTTGGCCGGAGGTTGGCCAGGATGGAAAGCGCGATGGGTGCTTGCGCTAATGTAGTTGTATTCCCGTCGGTGGCGGTGTGTTCGGTTCGGCTTCGACGGTTGCATCTTGGCGCTGTTTGCATTATTGCCCTGTTGCTTCGGACGCGCTGCAGTCGGGATGAAGAGACCGGCACAAACGGGGATGTGTTTCATCAAGGAATTACAACCAATTTAGCTTCCTTTTTTCTTCCTTCCTTTTCGATCGGTTCTGGGCATGAAACGGGCAAGCATTGGTTCGATACGTTAGGTACGTTTCGATACACGACAGGTTTGACGGGAATTTTAATAACGGTCATAAATATGTCACGTCAAAACATAGATTTGGACACGCAGGCGTGTGGTGGCACGGGGAAGATGCGCACCGGATGAAGGAACCGGGAGAACCGAAAAAAGTGCCCTCATTTCAACGAGACCTTTCTGCGGCCGGTTACGGTGGGATGATTTGAAAGTGGAATTGTTTTCGGTCGGTACGAACGACCATGCATCGGTGTAAGCTTGAGGGCATTAAAGCCGAATCAATCAATCTCGTGTGAGCATATAACTCAGGCTAATAAAGCTATAATTTTCCTAGCATCCCGTTTAGATGTATCTTTCTTTATGGCTAACTCGTGCACGGTGAAGGATTAGAATGAACGAGAAAATTATGATGGGTTATTTTAGAGACATAATTCAGCAGCGGGTTTTTTAGCTGTATTTTTTTTTGTTCGCTCCTCTCGGGAGTTTCGTTGGGTATTTACCACAGGCCGTTTTATTATGAATACATGCTATTTGTTTTATTTTCCATTAGAAAAAAATTGTTTAGAATAAGATTTTACACCGTCTTACTGCCTTATTCCACATTATTTATCGAAAACAAGTCTCGCTATTTGTAGGAATCCAAAGATGTCCTCATCAGAATAGTCAGCGTTGCAGTGCCGTAGCAACTCATATTAGATTATTCTGACCTGGTCCCACAAGATAAAACCCTGCAGACGAAGAATGTTTTGCTGAGCTGTAAAAGTAGCGGCTTGTCCGTGGGTTTCCAATTTTTTTTTGTTTTAGAATTGTGGTGAATTCTTCAAGGGAATGAATCCTTTCCTTTTGTTCCAAGTGAGCAGTTTTATGTAAATGACTAAGTTGATGTATAAATTAAAAAAAATCGTCGAGTCATTCCTTTAATTTCAATATAATTTTTCCAATTTTCAGTTGAGAGTTGTTAATAATATGTGAAAAATAATAATAATGATCATAATTACTAAATACTTATCCCAGCTCAATCTAACGAACCTAAGAAAAGAAGATACACCATCAAAAAAAGAGATCATCATCAAAAAGGTGGGAAGTGAAATTAAATATTCACATAGCACACAGCAAAAGATCTCAGCGTCATATTGCAGTACGAAGGGAACGAGAAGGTCAACTATGGTACATTTACGCAGTAGAGAAGAAGAAAAAAAAACGATGAAGCGATTGAACAATGAAATGACGTATTTCTAAGCTATCTCCGTCCAAGAAAATAAAAAGGAAGTGGATCTAAGGCTCTTAATTGGCAGCAATCCTGGATTGTTCTTGATCTTGGCCGAGGGTGACCTGATTACCAAACAACAACTTGATACAAAAAGAGGTAGTGAAGTCACAGGCAATACGTTTCAACACATCAAGAGTCCATGCCTGGCGAACACTAAGTCAATGAGATAGGAAAAGGAACCAGGCTACTACTAAGGCCCATGGATATTACTGCTATGTAGTAAGTATTGATAAGGTTCTGATGTTTAGAATTTTTCTAAGCACAGTCTTCTCTTCGTTATAATTTGTCTTGTAAGACTCTCTGGCCGCCGAACTCCCGGGCAAGGGTTCTGGCGGCAGCTTACTCCGCTTTATCCGCCACTGAAGTCCAATATACTTTGTGATGCAGACTGATAGGGGAATATACATGTAATGAACTATCTGGGTTGGCAGCCCTGGAAGGCTGTGACAGCTAGGATGTGAAGGAGTAGAAATGGGAAACACGAGAAGTATCCTGTGAATCACCGAACAGAATTGAACCAATACAGAAAAACGTGAACTATACCCTCCTCTTATTTTACCACCTTTACATACATATATAAGGATTGGGAACGCATAAACTTTACATTTACTGGGATTAAAAGGACAAGCATATTAGCATGACATTTCATAGAGAAAGTATGAAGGACGTTTTGGAAAACACTACAGACATTGGGAAATGACCCAAGGTAAAATATTTGAAGATTGTCGTCATATGCATATCTTGTGTTTGATACAGATCTTCAATTTCTGCGTCTTTTGCACGACGCACTGGGACCAAAATCCCATCGGTACCGTTCCCCCGTAGCAAGGATAACAAAAAATCACGATGCTTGATGGATAAGACGGAACTTCTTATTTCTAATAATTCAGCTATATAGGTCCTATAAATTGTTACAGAACTGATAAACTCAGGCTGAAGGTTTAAACATTAAAAAAACGTAAAATAATGTTAAAACACAACCAATTTTGTAAATAATTAGTAAATTCTTTCAAAACCAATCATATCTAATGAAATGATTTAAACCCGAATTGAATTCTACTTTGGCTTCGTTGAAAGTGACCCATGGTTTAGCTTAAACGATCCATTCGTTCCATTTCGTAATCGTTTCCCCAAACCCAAGTGCAATTGCCAGATCGCATGCACGCTCCACTCCTATTTATTTAAATATGCAAATAACGAATTCGTGAGGACCAAATTTCATGGAAATTACCACATTTTAGCTGACAACAATGGTGGTACGGACCCGCGCTACGGATGCAGCTTGACGAAATGGGTTAGCGCCCTATCCTGTATCCCATTCTCACCTGGGAGATCACAGCAAACGTTAAACCGACAGTTTGTGGTGGAGTCGGGGATGGTCCGGTGCGGAATTATCGAATAGCCTGACTCTCCTGTCTATGTCGTGCTATCGAAACACTGCTACCGGTCCAGAAAAGGTGCAGAAGAGTCGGCGGTTGTCGTTCACTTCCGGCCTCAACTCATTGGCCTCTTGATTAACCCAAACCGGGCAGACTCTCTTGGATGCCTCGGATGCTGATGCCGAGAATGTGCCGGATGTTTCCCGCTTTCGCATCATGGGCTATAATTGGTCCGATTTCTGGCACAACGAATCCGTTTCCGGAACGGTCACGTCCGTTGCCCGTGTTTGAGCGAAAGAGAGTACTAGGGTGGTTCGATGCAGGTGCATATTTGCTCGTGCAGGATGCGTCGACCGAATGGGTTAAACTGATTGTTATTTTTTGCCCAGTTGCATCGCGATGTTCCTGGAGAGCCTAGTGGCGGAGGTAGGATGAAACAGGTACGAGGCAAACCACATTCAATCCATTAAACGATGCTTCATGACGTTGGGGCTTTATCGTGCGGTTTTGCCCGATGCCGAAGATGCGTCCACCATTTCAACTGCCCTAGGCGGGGGGTTGTTTTTGATTTCATCCCAACCGACAGTCCGTGTCCTCCAGCCTTGCGCCATTATGACAACGGTGAAGGTTGCATTGGTTTGCGGTCGAGAGGCGAACGTCAAAACAAATCGTTGCTTCTGTTTGTGATTTTGAAACGCACGTGCGAGTAGGGTTGGGAACGGTGGCTACTGTGGCGGTGGAAGTCAGATTGATCTGGCTTATCCATTTTTGTCACCACTCGACACCGGAACGGGCTACCGAGTAACTGACTGTCGGAACGGCAAGCCAATTCGCTACACGTAGTTTGTTGTTTCGGGTGCTTTTGGAATGGGCATGTTGTGTTTGTGTAAATTAAACAATTTAGTTTTACTGCTTTTTCCGGAACTCCTATATTGGGTTGATATCGTGTGATTTGTCCAGTGATGTTCGAAGATAAATTTGTTTTTATGTAACGCTATTGCAAATCTAAATAAATACAAAATTTAAACAAACGTTCTGTTAAAAATCCATCTCACATTAGGGAAAACAACCGATGAACTAGTGTTGGATTGCAATCAAAGCCGTTCAGCATGCGTAAGCTGAAACGTTTCCCATGGTAAGTGCCATCCATTCCTTCAGCTGTCGTCACCCCGTCCTTGCGCGAGATAAAAGCGTGCCTATTCATTTGATTCGGACCGTTCGTACGGCGAACTTTTCGCTCACTGGCGGAAAACGATCATCGCATCCGATGTCCAATATTGGTACTGCGAGCTATCAGCATCAGCGTATGGCCTGGTGTTTTTGTGTTTTTTTGTTGTTGTTCGTCGCTGTTTTCGCTTTTCCATTTTTCCTCATCGCTAAGCGAAGGAAATGTGTTTTTCATTTACCTCTCGAGGATGAATTTCCATTTTTACGCCCGTGCCGAATGCGCTTCCGAAGGCCGGCTTTTCACTCCTGCATGCTTGGCGGAACCATTTGAGCTTTCTGCCGCTTTCGGCAACACCACCCACGAGCAAAATGGTGGTGATGGAGAATCGACAAACAAAAAAAAACCCCGCCCTCGGTCTGGTTTCCCGCGGGAAGAATAAATGCTTGTCATTATTTTTAATATCGGACCGAAAATTGAAATTTTCCTTCGATCAATCTTCCGGGGAGGGATGGTTGTGTGGGTGGCTGTGTGTGTGTGTGAGAAACACGAACGCTTACCGTGGTGCGTGGGATTGAGACGTTGAAATGAAAACCTTCATCACGCTCCGTTGTCTGAGGTGGAATTGGTGATTTTTGGCGAACAGCTTTCCGATGTTTTGCCGATCGGTCGTGTGGCTTGTTTATGTGCTGGGGAAAGAGAAACGGACGAAAATATGCAAAGAGCAGCATATTCGAGCCACTTAGACGAAACGGGAAATAAAACTGCGCCTATAGACAAATCATCATCAACATCATGATCATCAGCGTCAGGGATATGCAGTCGTGCGAAACGGAATCGGCCGATTGTAAACGAGGCCGAAAGGATTGAGATGAAAATTGGATAGCCCCAGTGCCGGCATTGGTCGAATTTAGGACTGGCCGCCCAAATTTACAGGATAAAGTCGTTACGCATCTATGGGTTGTGTAAAGTAGACGTTGGCGTTGGTTTTGTTATTCGTTACCGTGGAATGAGAAAATAGACATAGCTTTAACAGTCGCTTAAGGAAAGAAATATATGATGCTTTCTTTTAAAAAGGTGGACGCGAATGCCCGTAGAAGCTCTATCCTTTTGGATATTTTTAAGATAAAAATGGCTTACAATGTTGAGGCTATCAGCTGTCTGTTTATTTGTTAATTTAGTAACATTTTTTTTCAACGAAAAAATTGTTAAAAAATAATTAACAGCTTCATTTGGGGCACAAAAAGAAAAATTTATAATAAATATTGTACTCTGGAATTATTTCAATTAATTTCTAAAGAAAGGTCCGACGTATTGTTAAAAATGAAATAATTTTTAAAGACTTTATTAAGGTATACATCATTTTAAAATTAATTTCAATAAATCTAATCACCAGAATGCATAATAAAGTACCCTTATAAGGTACATGCACTAGTTGAGTCGTCGAAATATTGGTGAAAAAAAAGTACTTCAATGTTATAATACTAGATTACATCCAAACTAAGTAAAAAGGTGAAAAGTACTCAAAATATGATGTAAATGTGAGAATACAAGCAGAGAGATTACGATAAGTAATAAGAGAAGCATGGGTGCATTTTTCTACTTTTGAATCGGAAATATGTGCCAAGTGTTATGGTACAACATATTAGTTTTTTTTTTGTCTTAAAGTGAAATAATCATTTCCAATAGGAAAAATTAAACCAATGTAATTCAAATTAATGTAGCAATTGCAGTTGTAAAAAAATAAAATATGAAGAATTTAGGGCATTGCATCACTTAAAATACATCAAGTGTAATAAACAAGCCAAAAATAGACAATTTTTAACGTACATTCGATGTATGTCAGAAAAATCAATTATAGAAGGAGGAAGAAAATAATTATATAAAACTTATTAATGTATTGGAATAACTGAAGAAATATTAGGTAGGAAAGAGATGATTAAATTAGGACATTGTATCCCTTGATATGGGTTATAGAGTAATTTAATGTATGATTGAAAGCTTAATTAAAATTGCTAAAAAAAATCATTCAATCTTATTAATTATACAACTAACAGGTGAGAAAAGAATTTGAATACTCTAACATCTTCGCTTGAAACCTTTAAGTGGTTATTACCACAATTTGCTTGTTTGAAAACTTTCGTTAAAAAAATGTACAACAATGATTATCATAGTATGTATAAATATCTGTTTACTCAAGAATTTCAATCAGCTTGCAAAGAATGATAAGTAATACATATGCAAAAGTAATTCATATGAATCCATTTTTATTTTTGAGATTATGTTGCACTTCTGCTGCCATATGAGCAGTGCAAGTAACGCTAACAAACTACTTTGTGTCCGGACATATTTCTTCTTACAATCATATGTTGAGTAAGGCCATACGGTGTTTGAAATCAGTAACCTACGACGGTTCACAGCAATGAATCGTAAATGTTCCGTATGATATGTTACCCCCAGTTATTGGCTTCACTAGAAAGTGCTCCGCAAACTTTCACAAATATGTTACTGGCACACGAATTAAGACAAAGTGTGTGTGCGTGTGTGTTGAAGAGTTGAAAGGGAAAGGTTGGTTGAAACTTTGGGCCGAAAGTTACTTCAGTGCAGTTGCACCATGAGAGCAGCAGCTTGAACTGGCTTACATTAGAACACGTGCCGTGGCAACTCATTCTAAAGCTTGCAAGTAAAAAAAAACACGCAGACGATAAAATCTTAAAGCGCCCTTGCGTAACTTCCACCGACACCCTTTTGATAATGATCCTGAACGCTCTGCATGGGTGGACGTTCTTCTACGGGCGCGTAAGTTGATGTTTGCGCTTGCACCAACCTTGGTTACAATGTTATCGCCATTGTTTGGAGCACTTTGGCAGATCATAAAGTTTTCCGTTTATTGCCAAATTGCTCGGTGGAAGAGTTTTCCTCTACCATGAGGACATGAGGCGGTGTACGTGTACGGGTGGGAGTTTGGAAATATTTTTATCGTTTCATCATTCTGGTGGCCTTGTGTAATCGTGTCATTTTTAACACGCTCATCCGTCATGGGGATGCGTAAGAAATATTATGGGGGTATTTTCTTGAAAATCGTAACAAATATTACGTAGATTTAAGGAATAAATGAACTCTTTAATTTATAAAATTCTAGTGCAATATAAAAAACTGTAACTAATCACGAAAAAGTAAACTCCAACTTCAGTAATCGTGGGACGATAGAAAGAGCCTTCAACCACAAAGGCGCCAGCATACCACACACGTGCTCAACTTCGCGGCATCGTTAACAATTACGATTACGTGTGTTATCATGCTATCTGTTTGGCTAATAAGATTAAATTTAATGTAATCTCACCTAATCCTTTTTTTCTCCGGCCCAACTTCCCATCCCATGCTCGTGTGTGCGACTCGGGTGAATGGCGTGCGGAACAGAAGCATCTAATTATTTTGCTTCAACCTCCCCCAGTTAATACGACCTGTTCTCACTTGCTGACTCGAGCAACACAGCCGCAGGTGGCAAAAGGCTACACAGATAAATGGGTGTCTGATTGTTCACCCGGTTGGGGCCTGCTCCCAAGTGCTCGTTGTTCGGCTCTTATCCATGCTGAGGATTGTGGTCACGAATGTCCTTTCAGAAGTTTATTTCGGGTAACAGTGGTGGTTCCGTTGATTGGCGTAAAGAATAAAGCACCGTCACCGGGACGTTAACTTTTTTCTGTGTAACATCATGTCAGATTAAGGGTCCAACTACTGGTTAGCTGGTAATGAGCATTCGTTGAGACGGAGGCGTGATAACCCATCGACCGGGGCAATCATGTCCAACGACAGCCACCAGCACTGACGATAATCGGTTTGACGAGTCAAATCCAATGAAACCTCGACAAGTTCCATCTCGTTTCGGTATACTCTTGGATGGAGCGAGAGAACGCAGTTACCATCCTTTGGGTGGGTTTACTGGAGTGTCATCTCGGAATTCGCCCATATCGTGCGAAACCGGGAACCCCGACCGTTTCGCATCTGCATTTATAAAACATAAATTTATCTGCATTTAAAACAAAACCCGCCCCGGAATCGGCCACTGTCTGCACGTGGTGAGTGGAGAGGCAAGGCATCTTGCTGGGCATTGCTGACCGAGAAGACGGGGAAAAAACCCCCAAGGCGATCACCGGCCCCCAGAAGGGCAGAAGGGAAAGACATTATAAAAATCTTTCCAATGTGCCGGCGCCACATTGTCTGACGTTTGGGTGCCTTTAGATGGCTTTAGAATTCTGCACGCTCGGGCCGGCCGCAACCCGGCCTGTACGTACACATGTACAACACGTTCGGGCGATTCCTATGGGGTGTATGTAAATCCTTTATTTATTCAACATTTAGTCGAAATTGGTGCACTTATTGTTATTGTGATCAAATCATACCGTGTCCTGGTAGCCGTCGGCTAGACTAGTCCACGAATCCACGATGGTGCTGGCCGAGGACACTGCTCACCCCAGACAAGATGCGACACTTTTTCGCCAGCCCAATGCGTTGTGGCGCTTATCGAGTGGAAATTGAAATGATTACTACAGCTCCAAAATTTCACACTCACCGAGTGACTCGGTAGGAACAATGGGGGAACGGTTGCAGAGAAGAGGATGGCGGAAAAACAGGACATCCGGAGGGTGTTCCAGTATTTTCTTCCGGTTGGATTAATTGGAGGAGGTTGGTAGGAGGATTTCGTTCATCGGGGTGCCACGTGCTGTCAATCCGGTAATCTTCAGCACGGCTCCAGCTGGTGGTTCCTGTGGGATGGAAATCTCCTTGGCGGCCGTCGTAGCGAACAGGACATCCAGGTTGGGACCACCAAATGCGACGGACGTTACCTGCGCAACGGGTAACGCTATCTCCTGAACTATTTTCGCCGACCTGATGAGAAGCGTTTAGATTTACAGCATCAGTACAATATATTACAGATGGAGGAGTTTTGGGGACGGAACAAACTAATTAGCAAATTTTCGCAACATAAATGAATCCATTCCATTACCATAATGCCTATCGATTTTCTTAGACGACGGAACGATTAGACAAACCATCACCTCGACTCTCAACCCTGGACAAACGCGTCAAGAAGCGTTGCGTTGAAGTACTTTGAACTCGACACTTACTCCGGATTTATCTTGATGATTTTCGAACCAGCAAACACGGCCACATACAGGTTACCCTCGGCATCGCTCGTCATCCCGTCCCCGATGTACTCCGTGGCCGCTTCGTCATCCTTCAGCTTTATCAGCACCGTTTCTTCGCCTGCAGTGTGAGTGCGATAAGGCGAATACCGTGCGTTAGTGACCACCCCCCGGTTTTCTACCGGTGCCACAACACCGCCACACTACTCACCCAGATTTCCTTCCGCGTCCACCGTGTACTCTTTGATGTCGAATGCAAACGAATCGATGTAGTAGAACTTGCCGGTACGCGCACTCCAGGTCAGCCCGTTCGAGATGTGTACCTTGCTCTTGAGTGCCACCATTTGCCCGCGGCCTGCATCGAAGCGGTAAAACTTCCCGTCATCCATCTCGAAGTGATTGCGGGAGTCCTCGGCCAGCATGGTGCCGGCATAGAGCCGACCCTGCCCGTCCACCTTGCCATCGTTGAAGCGATGATCGGCTTCCTCCTCACCGAGGTCGGTTAACACTTTAACGATCGTGGCCAGCTCGGCTAACCCGTCCCAGCTCACTAGCAACAACCGCGTACCACTGCCCACCACAAACTCTCCCTTGCGTCCCTGCACCGGTATGACGAACGAAGCATACGTGCTACCCTCTGGAAAGAAACGTGGGAATTGTGTGAAGCTTCCCTAACCTCAGAGAAGGAAACAATCTTACCGAGCTTTGCCGTGTAGGTTCGGTTTTCCCGCCAATCGTACCGATGCAGTGTGCTGGTGAGGATGCAAACGTAGTACAGACTTTGCGACTCGCCGTCCCAGTGTGGGCCTTCGCCGAGCTGCAGAAAAGGTCCGGGCAAAACTTCAACCTTCACGTCTGCCATTGTCGAAACGAGGTAATGGAGTAACGCGAAGGTTTTTGGGCAAATGTTTGGCAGTAGCTTCAAATCAATTGATATTGCTTATCGCTGATACAATGGCAGATAGCGTAAAATAGCCTTTTAATCATGAACAACCGATGTGCGATAACACAGTAAATTGAAATTTGTGATGAGGCTAAGTCAATCATTTAGGGACTAATGGCGAATGTGATAAGTGTATCTGATTAATGCATTTTCATATTTAGAACAGAATTACACTCCAGAGATTCATGATTCTTCCAACAATTCATGAACTCTCCAAGATTTATAAATTATCAATTGTTTATGATTTTAATCTGGAGTGTGTAGAGCGTTTGCGATGAATTTTTACATTAGGTAGCAACTAGTTTTGAATTTAAATAATAGACAATGGATTAAACCCATTGTATTATCGTTTTAACTTCCTTGGAATTTCACTGTCTGTCATCCGCTCCTGGTTTGCATCTTCTATTGTACACTTCCATCATAATTTTCATAATTTCGTTGTGGTTTTCTTCATTTTATTTTACTTTCTTTATCTCCTCCTAAAACTGTGCTTCTTTTCGTTTCTGTTTTTTGTTCTGGTACAGTGATTAGTTGGTTTCTTCAGAATCTTATTTTTCATAGGATAAGAAGAGGGTAAAGTGAGCCATTGTAAAGCTCTAGAAGCAAGCGGTATGTAAAAACACATGCAAATATAATATTATTTCAGTATTTATAATTTTAAACACCACTAACAACTGTACACTGACGAATTTTAGCTGGAATGTCATTGAAAAGAGCTAAATCAATATCTATGTGTCACAACATATGTTAATGAATTAGCTAGCAAGCATGTTTCGCAAATTAAAAGAATTATAATTGTTAAAACTAAAAAACAAATATTTTTGGAGGCAAAAGTTATATTAAAAACACAATTAATCCTAAATTATTCGGGCTCATGTTTCCTTAGAGATTTCGAAGATACTTGCATCATTGAAGATTCAGTATAATGGTTTTCATTCTACATTTAATGAATCTTCACCATAGAAATTCAGAGTCATCCATTCAATTCAAAGGCTTTATCAGGTTCCGAATCAGATTAATATAATACTAATTGCTTACTTTGGAAGCGGCTCAGTGGCCGTGAAGATAGCGGTACCGTTCTTCATGCAGCAGGACCGGGGTTCGAATCCCATCCTTAACGGTCCCCCTGTATTAACTATCCTGTTGCGGGTGAGTTAGGTCACAAAAGCCAGAAACAGTAGGCCAAGTCCTATCGAGGTTTTGTAGTGCTCAAAAATAGAAGGAAATAAAGCAATTTATTTGGTTTAATAATAATAGATAAATGTTCTTATTTCAGCAGCTACAATAATGAAAATTTCAATGATTCCTTATTGCACCTGAGCTAATAATTTCTTATAGATTTTGTATATTTGGAGGATTTATACATCTTCGGGGATTCGGAATTATTAAATTCCATTTCTATATTAATTAATCTGTAGAACTCAACAGTACAAAAATTCAAAAACCATTCTTTGATCCCAAATATCCAATCAGGTTTCGGAGTCAGATTAACCCAATGCTATTTGTTAGCTTTGTATGCACAATCAGTTTCGCTAGTAACATAGTGGATTGAACAAGCCATAAAGGTGGCATGGTAATGTTTATATTGATTTTATAAACAAATTAAGGCTATTGCTTTTGATCGTTTCCATAAAAAAATGTACCATGAATAATTGAATGGTTCTTATTTGCATTCGAAAATAGCGAATTTAAAATTTTCGAAAAAATCAGACGAAGCTATGAATGCATTCATGCCCGAGCACTTGTTTGTAAACTTCAATACACTTTGGTGGTGGTGGTACACACGCACACGATTGCCATCTGAGCTAATCAATATGGGGCCTCGGCCCAGAGCCATGCTAATAACGCGTCGAATGCTAATAGACTTATCAAATAACAAACAAATAAGCGACCCGGACCTTATCGGATTGTTACACACCGGACGGTGAGGTTGCCGTTGTTCTATAAAACGCCGACCCAAACCCACCTGCGAGTCGAGTATTTGCAAAACCATGGCCGACAGCTATCGAGTGGAAACGATACCGCCCTACACGGAGCTGGGCGAAGCACCGCACTGGGACATCGGTCGGCAGAGTCTGTACTACGTGAGCCTTAGCAATGCGTTGATCTATCGGTTGGACTACCAGCAGGGAACCGTGTACAGTGCATCGATCGGTGAGTGTTGAGTGTTCCATTTGGAGTCGTTTATGACATTCGCGGTTCCGATTGTGTCGGTTTTACCATCCCGACAGATGGCATCGGTAATGCAACGTTCATCGTACCGGTGAAGGATAAGCAGGATTGGTTCGTCATCGGTGACACGATCCGGTTGTTGGTGATACATTGGGATGGCTTAGCGACCAAAGCGACCATCGTACGGGAGCTGGCAAGTTTGGGCCCGGAGCACGCGGACAATCGCTTCAACGACGGTAAGGTTGATCCCTGGGGACGGCTTTACGTGGGCACGATGCTGAAGGATACGGCTGGCAATGCGTTCGAGAAGGCAACTGGGTCGTTGTGGCGCTACTGTGACCGTACCGGGCAGCTGGTCGAGCAGGACCGACCGTTGTACATCTCGAACGGATTGGCCTGGAATCGGCAGACGAACAAGTTTTACTTCGTTGATTCGGGAGCAAATCACATCAAGGAGTACGACATCGATCTGGATGGCAATTTGAGTAAGTTACTGGCAGGGCTTTCGGTACGCCATCGGGAAGAGATATTACATTCGGTGGGATTATATTTGTTTTCCAGCAAATGCAAAGCTTTGGTACGATTTTAAGGACAATGGTAAAGATCCGGGATACTTCGCCGATGGCATGACGATCGATAGTGAGGGAAATCTGTATGTGGCTTGCTTCAACGGCTTCAAAGTGGTCAAAATTTCACCAGAGTATGTGTTTTTGCTGCCACTACCGTAAGGGTAGCACCTTTTGATTGATATATTGTTGATTTTTTTTCTCTTACAGTAAGAAAATTCTGCAAGAATTCAAAGTTCCCGCAAAACAAGTCACCTCGGCAGCGTTCGGTGGACCTCAGCTGGATGAACTGTTCGTTACGACTGCGGCAAAGAATTTCTCCGGACCGCAAGAGATCCCAGCCGGAGCTATCTGCAAAGTGACAGGGCTAAGTACGAAGGGATTGGCCATGAATGAGATCATTCTGAAGAACTAATATGCAGGCGTTTAACTGATAAAGAAAGCTGCTTTATAACAACTTACAGGGCATGTCACAGTTCACAGTAAAGACGACTTTTAAACTCCTTCAAAGGAGCATTTCCTTGGAAAGCGCAACTACAAAAGCCTCTAAACAGATTGCCCAGAATTGGACTTAAAGATTGTTAACAGGTATTTGTCGACAAACGGGCGGATATTAAATAGTGCTATTTTTATTTAAATTAAACCTTTTATGAATCAAGTTCCGCAAGTAAAGTCCCCCCCCCCCCTCAACCCGTTCCAATCGGCTGCAAAGTGTTTCCAATTCAAACAACTTCCCGGAGCAAAAGAGATTTGCGCTGTTTGATCTGTCCTGTGTTACGCGAACGCCGGCTGGCACTTTGCTTCCTCTTTCGTAAACACCTTCCGCACATCCCCAAAAGGCAAACAGCATAATTTCTCCGGGAAATGGAAAACTTTTCCTCCGCCCTTCCTACGGACACGGAAACGGGGATCCTGCTGTAGCCCGGGTGGCAGACAGTGATAATGAATAAGAAATATTCCAGATGATTTATGAGGAGTCAGAGCGAGCAGAAATAAAAGAAAACACAGGATGTCAGCCTCACAAGGAGAACATTAGCGACGCAAAGCTACCTCCGGGAGGGAAAGAAGCCGATTTTCTAATGAAGCATGACATTGGACAGAGCTAGGCTGGGTTGTTGCCGGGATCTGAACGTAAGACACGGTCTGGTCGTGTCTGGGAGAATATTTAATTATTCGTGTCCATTTAATGCTCTTATTGTTCTAGACGAAGTCACCCAAAAGGCGGTAAGCAAGATGATTCAGGGACGTTTAAAGTTTTTTTTCTTATTTGGAGAATACTTACCTTTTAAGCCCTACTTTCCGCGATAGAGTGCTGGAAACAAACAAGTTTATTTACCTTTAAAACAAAACAATCATGGCTAACAAATTACTGGAAAGTGGAGTTGTCGAGTTCACCGGAACATTTCCATCCGAAACGTAGCGGAAAGTAATTGACCCTTTTTTTTTTGCTGCCTGAGACAGAGATCAGGTCGGTCATGTGGTCGGCTATGAATCATGCACGGTGGTCATGTGTCGAGGGATGTCCCGACGCGCTCGGCATGAACGACTGCTCACCGTACGACAAATATTTGCCATTCCGTCGACTTCGGGACTGGGCGATATGATTTACTGCAACCTCTCGCAGCTCAGCTCGCAAACCGGCTAAGCAGTCACTGAGTAGTTTCGCGTTGATTTATGGTTCGGAAGAAACTTATAAGCTTAGCTTTAGCTAAATGTTCTCCCTCCGCCCGTTCCGTTTCGTTGCTGACGGACGGCTCCACTCGAACGGATCCGGGAATGCATACGGGATGATACATCCTGCACCGGGAGCGAAGGTCGCCGGATTCCAATTCACTTTAATGGGGTGCTATGTAGTAACAAGGACGCAGCAAGCTCTCAAAAGGTACCAGTTTTTTTTTTGTGTGTGCCTTTTTCCACACCGTCCTGCCGGGCAAATCAGGAAAGGGAATCTGTCAGCGGTGCATTACTTCCCAGCGAAGCATGCAAGTGTTATCCGGGGTTATTTTTTTTTTTTGTGCCCCGGCTTCTTTATCCTTTCTCAGTCGATCGGTGGTATTGGATGTGGTTTGGATAGTAGTTGGTGTAAGAGTGCACTTTTGTCCCCGTGCGTATCCTCCCCATTCCTCTGGTTGGGTCTTTTGACATTTACTGGCGGATATCAAGTGAATACTTTGTTACGAAGCCAACATAAATTCTGTACCGTTTGCATTCGGGGTTTTTTTTTGACCGCTTCTCCATTGTCACCCTTTTATTTCTCTCTGTGTACATTGGCACTTGAATTGATTATGAGTGGTTTTATAATAGAATTACTTAAAAGTTCGTATGGCGCGATAGAGGGAAAAGAGACGATACATGAGTAATTTGAGATATTGCAATAAGAATACATCGTTTTGAAATGATTTTTAAGGGGAGATTCCAGAAATAAAGAAAACCCTTGTCTTACATGTGTTGCCACTAAACCGATCCATCCCACCCGGGGGCGAATGAAAAATGGGACCGATTATTATCATCGCACCACTTTGGATGATTTTTCGATACATCATTTAATAAACCAACACTTCCGTAAACAAATCGCCCCCGAAAATGCACGGTCGTAGCGTGGGCACTTGTGACGACGCACCCGTCACGCCACGATAAGATCATGATTGACTTAAGTACTGTGGTATTAGCGAGGTGATAAATTTTCCCACCAGCAAATTACCATTTCCGAGCACGTAATTGATCGCTTTATAACGCATCGCGCTACCTACCAGTTTTCCCGCCCGTGGCCTCAATTTTTCCACAGCGCAACCAGACGCTGTCAACGGAGCGGCAGCCCAGTAACCAGCATCCGTTACTGCTAAGTGCCCGGGAATTGGGAAAGCTGCGGGAGAAAAAAAAAGTGTGTTTATCTTTTTAATCTCATCACATCGCCTTCGCCTGACAATCGGTGTCTTGTCCGCGTGACGCTGTCGTCAGTGAGCTCATCATCCGATCGTGGTCCCGCGGTTCCCTGCCTGCCGTCTGAAGGATGCTTTGCCATTTTCCGGAACGGAAGCTGCTGCATCCTTCCCCTGGATGCTGGGCTCAAAAGAATGCTGGGGCTGGGAGGTGGAAATGAATGATGAAAGTTGCCTTCATTGAAGGTTATTATTCATTTTTCACCATTTTTCTTCAGCTCCATCCTGGCACTCAAACAGCCGGAATGTGATGTAGGAGGAGGGTGCTCCACCCCCTCCCCGCCCCCGTGGGGGGAAGCGAAACAAAAGAAAAAGATTATGAGGTTGAGAAGCATAAAACGCAAGAACATCGTTCGGTTTGGTTTGGGGCTGTGTGTGTCCTACGGCACAGTGGTATGGGAAGATCTTTGTTGTGCAATGGATGAGCTGTGTAAAATTTATGTTGTAAACAGTTATATCTTATTACGTGTAAATTATTTATAAGCTGTAACCACATTAGGAAACAGACGCTCCATTGACTCAAGTGCACAGTACATTAAGGCGGAAGGATTTGGAACGGGAAGTTCCGGTAGCTTGTGGGGGATGTTCATCAAACTGATCGTTGTACATTATCAGAGCTATAAAAAAATGTAAGCTTAGAATGCTAAGGACGGGTTCGTTTAGTGTCTGATTATACTTTTGAGGATATCCTCCAGGAGAAGTTGTAACAATAGTTAGAAAAAAATAACTGAAGTAGATATGACGTTAAATTGAACTATGTTTTGTTTATAATTAACTGTTAATTAATGTGGTAATTGTATATTTTTTGATAAATGAGTGTTTCTAACTGCGCGCGATTCTTGTAAATTCATTATCTGTGTCGAAAGCCACTATAGAGAGTCCTTGCCCACGTGCTTAACCGATCGCGCCATCACTCAAACTCATTTCGCCTCTCTCATTTCGCCATTCTAATTTCGCCTGATCCATTTCGCCCTCGTAGCTGTCAATCGTGATTTCGCCTGTTCGCTTGCTGATACTATTTTTTTACTACTTTCCTCTTTATTTTATCAGTGCTTGTTATCTTGTAAAAGTTTGTTTAGTTAACAAAAGATACATTTTTAATACTTATTGTGGCTCCCATTTTGAAATTTTTGTTTCTCCTGTTAACATACTCTCACGGGAACAAGTTGCTTCCCAGGTGCAATGTTAAAAATCCCTACTCCACCGGATATCCCTATTCTCCAACGGATGTCCGATACATTCAAGCCTTCCGAAAAAACGGGTGAACTCCCGTGGGTCCTTGGGCGGCTCCTCATACGCGTGGTTAATGCAGATTTTATTAACGCGTTTAGTGAACAATGGTGGCACCGGCAATGGAATCGGTTTGTGTTGGTGCGTGGTCATCGTTTATCACGGCACAATTCTCCCGAGTGCCGTTGGACGAACGGGCTCCAGGACCGCAAAAGAACATGGTCCGGATGAGCAAATTATGGTAAGTAGTCCAAATTTCACCTTTCCTTCTACACCGATAGTGATGTAAAGTGGGTGATGGTGGAGTTTTTTTTTCATCACGCCTCTTCTCCATTCACTCACTTCCATCGTGTGCCTCTAGAGAATCGTTTTTCTCCGGGTGGTCTTGGAATTTTCCCGGCGCTTAATAAATGTTGGGAACCCTCCAGCGGTCAGTGAGTATGATAAATGCACATAAATCTCACGGCAGAAGCGAACTTTTGCCACCGGAATCATGCCGTTCGTCCGGTTTCCGGTGGTTTACGATGAAACCGGCGAAATTCCACGGTAAGGTGTGTGCCACATTATGCGACCTCTGGATCTCTGCATCCACGCCTGTCCTGGAAGCTCCCATCAACTGATTTGCTTGTAATGATGATGTGTCTTTTACCGTTTGGATGTTCCTCTACACCTTCTAGTTCACTTGGAACCATCTTTTCAGAGTTCCAGAGAGCAGGATCCTTCGACCCAACTGCCACGTGCCGCAATGGGCAAGCCTTCACCGGGCTTAGACGAGTCGGGGGGATCACTCGGAAAGCCTGATGAAGTGTGTCTTCTTTTGCGTTTGCAGTGAGCTAATGGGCGATTGTAAGACATTCGTTGACCCGCGTGCCAAGGTCTTCGGAACCATTTCTTCCCATCTCGGGGATGCTTAATCGTGGAAGTTTCCTTGTCCGTTTTAGGTTTGCAAGATTTATGCATGTGAAATGAAGCATCGGCCCCATCATACCGCTACCACGCACGGGCGTCCTTCAATCGGCGTGATGCTTTCGTTGTAACTTTGAATGAGCGCAATAAATTGTGGAATCATTCATCCGTGGGCCAAACCCCGGTCGGAACGATCATAATTATTAGTAGCAGTGGCGGCGATCGTGTGCACTTGGGCCGGCCGTTCGAATCGGAAATAAGTGGTGCGGTTTGGTGGAATGAAAGAAGGGAAAAGGAGAGTAGAGAGAGGCATGAAAAAGACACTCGCACTTCCCATTCCACCGGAGTTTAAAGCCGATCCTTGGTTGAGGTCTTGGAGATCGGAGAGGGGAAAAATTTATGCAGGGAATTATTTTGCGTGTTGATTTATACGGACATAAGCTGTAAGGTTCGTGTAAGGATGGCCATCCCCTATGTTGGTGCCTTTGCACGGTTGCTTCCATCCCTGCCGTGGCCCGATATTTGGTGCATCACGATGTGCGTCTTTCTGCGTTAAATCTGTCCTTTTTTCTTGCTCATTCCCTTCCATTACAACAACGGCTCCAGTTGACGACGGGGTACACACCAAGCGCTCCAACTTCTACGTTGGCTTTCGGAATGGTATCAACGGATGGGGAAGGTTCGGTGTAACTTTTGGCAATGTTATAACGCGATCACGAGAAAACGCCACCGAAAAGAAGTAAGGCAAAATCACTCCAAAAACCCATGGCCCACCCAAGGCGCCACACCGATCGCTTGACCGGACAACTTCCAACCCTTCTTCTGCTTCGTTTCCCCTCCGGATGATGGGCTCCGTTGACGGGGGACGGTTGGGGATATCCCGGCGCGGGGAGCGTTGTAAATGTTGCAGTAGTTAATAAAATATTACTTCTTCATATCGCCCGATAACCCTGCGTAAGTCGGAAATTGGGTTTTGGGTAGTGGCCAGTCCTTTTTGTCTGTAATGGGTAGGGAAAGGATGATTTCCGTAAAATTTAAAGGGAACGGTACAAAACGCGTTTTTACAGTGTCTCTGTGATAATTGGATGGGAACTATTTAAACATATTTATTAATAATATTATTTGAAATTATTTTCGATAGTTCCTGTATAGCATCCAAAACGAAACTCTCATAATGAATTATTTAAAACATTTTTATTTCTTAGTAATTCTAAATTTTAAATAACCTAATACTTACCTGATAATAATATTGAATTAATTATATTACATTAATAAAACGAATATTTTTCTTATCGTACTTTTAGGTTCCGAAAGAAAACGAAATAACCCTTATCATCTACGCAACTGTGTTATAATCTTAAAGAGATGCAGCGATGGTGCGTTGGGCTTTACTTCCCCTGATCTTCCCCGGGCTTTGGTTCTTCACACCCAGGACCGCCGTGGTGTTGTATTGGCAATAATTCTTGATTGCAAGCGACAAATAATCGGACGCTGGTGCAACTGCTAAAAGCCAAGTGGCATGCGATGACAAGCGCCCGTTCCGCCGTTACATTGCCCCAGCATCCGACCGGCGTTAGTGTGTGTACTGCAGAAATGGGAATTTCCCAGTTTGTTTGGAGAGATGCACTGCTGGGAGGAGAAGCCGGAGTTACATGTTTTATGGGGAAAGTTACAAACAGCTTATGCTTACACGAGCGGGAAAACCATATCGGGTGTAATTTTTATGTACTTCCCAGTCAGACAGTAGTACGGTTTTAGAGGTGGTGCAAAAAAAAAAAATAAAGAGTGTAAACTCAAAAGCTAGGATGGGGAAAAAATGCCTTTGAAGCCCGTTTTTTGGAATAGCAAATTTTGTGCCTAGCTGCCAAAATTAACTTGAAATCATTCGACCGAAGTCAGTGTATATAAGCTGGACTTCATGTTTAATTGGCTGTCAGCTCTAATAGACCAACGTTTAAACAATGGCCATGTTAGTAAATTATTCAAAACTCCTAAAACCACATCTTGTCGGGAAAAAGTGATAAAAATAACGATTGTTTCATAGGAGAAAGTGAAAGCTATTTCATTAACAAGAACATCCCATTTGTTTTTGCCTGAAGAAATCGATACCATCTAATTTAACGATCGTTCTTGTTCTCTATCTCCCATCCGTAAATCAACAGTAACAACTCACTTATCGATGACGACTGATTTCGGTGGCCCCGGAAATGTCCGCTAGATGACAGTGGATAGAAGATGAGAATAAAAATGATCTCTCTTGCACGATGCACCACCGCACACCGAAAGTTGGATGGAATGCGTCCATTTTTCCAAGATCGATGTTTATTGATATTAGGCTGTTCGAAATGTACACCCCGAAAACAAAAGAAAAACAAACCTCCCTCCCGACCATATATCACGGTGGATCACACAGAGCGTCCAGTCCATTCACCCACACGCTACCCCAAAACCGAACTGAGATGACGAACAGGAGTGAAGAATGGGACGGTATAAAGATTCTAAATTTATCGATCAGTCAGTCAGCTGAGTGGTGGCTTTGGGCGTCGAGTAAAAACCCTGTAATCCCTCACACCGTTCGTGGAGAAAAGCCTCCATTCATTTGATGCACTTTCCATCGGCTGACAAAGTGAGCGAAGGGATCGAACGAATGGACAAGATAGTTTAATTACCCATTCGGTTCGGTTTGTTGTTTTTTTCTCTCTCTCTCCATCCGTCGGATCGCTTATGCAGATCGTTCATTAAAATGGAATGGTCCGGAATCGGTTCTTCTGGGCGGACGGGTCTCTCGGCACTGCGGCCGAGATGTTTTTGTACGGATACGGACTGACATCCATCTTGGTTCGGTTCGCCTTAGTGGTGGTCAGCCGCTGCAGCACTAATGTTGTCGAATTTGAAATTGATATTCGAACGACCGGCGGCGTGTCGGACGATACGATCATGGGAGGTAAATGGATGGACGAGAGATTATGGTTTTGGGAAATGAAGTGCATCGTGTTGAGGATGCATGCTGGAATGGTTGGGATGAGTCATGAGGGTTTTAGAGCGTTTGGAAGATTTGTACTCGAACTCTGGATGATATTGATTCATGATGTTAAAGGGAAAATATTACACCAATATTGTTTTGACAAATGTTGCGATGTGCACTCTTATTACAAATAATTGCTTAAAGCTATTCATTAGGTTTGTGGTTATAAAGTCACTTTGAGTATTCAAATTTCTGGGCAACAAACTTCAATTGTACTTGACTGAATCAAACAGCAGAACAATGTGTGCCAAATATTTATGTACTCGTGGGTTTTCCGCTATCAGCTCTAGAATAATAAGCGCTTGTGGTTAAGTAAGCAGCGGTTGTGGTTGGCTTTCTATCAAAACACACGAAAATCTTCATCCTGGTGACCACAAAAATCAATCGAGTGCACTTTCTTAATTGAAATTAGGCACAATGATGTTCAAAAGATGTTTGCGGACTTGAAAAGAATTTACTAGTATTGGAATTTAGTATTGAAGTTGGATTATCTTGGATATCAAAACTCGTTTTTGATGAACGATTTATTAGAATTAGAAGCAGAATTTAATTCTCTGGTTGCTAAAGATACAGACGTACAATATTCGATTTTAAAACAAAGCATTCTTAATGGCCTTAAGGTTGAATGGTCGATTTCTTCGAAAGGTGGTAATCAATCAGCATCATAGCATTATATATTCTACTTGTGCACCGATATCATGCAAATGGCTCGCTAGCGCTATCAGTATGGCGTACCAAACCCCCCAACGCCAGTCTGAGAATAAATCTTTCAATTCGTTCGATTTAACCTCCAATAATAATGACGGATCCGTGCGTAAGAATGGACACCGACATCCACGCAACAGCCTACACCGGGGACAAATAATCTTCGTATTAGCGTATCTCCTGGGATAGCAGTAAAACACACGAACCCGTGACGGGCACAATCGGTTGCGTTTAGGGATTTTTCAGCAGAGCTAACCATTTTTCCCTTTGGACGGACGTACCATAAAAAAAGGAACACGAAAAACGACAACCGGTAACATTGTAAAGTTCCGTATCGAAGTTTTTCCCGCACCGGGGTCACCAAACTAGTGTTGGGAATATCGCTGAAAAAAAGGAACGGAACGGAACCAGTTCTTTTTTGAAAAGGAACGGAACGTGAACCTGGGGTCCAAAAGAACCTATATGAATCTATTGAAGTTTAGCTGAGAGGACTTGTATATTTCTCATATGATTTCTCTCAGTTTCATGTACCCCTGCCTCTCTAGCTATCGCCGCCGACGGCCAAATCCCCAAACATAATCCTCACCAAGCACAAAGACAGCACGACGATTGCATAAATTGAGAAAAAAAAACTGCTTAACTTCGTGCTCTTCGAGAACGTTTCATGTCGTGTTTTCTAACCCTCCCACTTTTTACTATCCACTGTCGGCCGTTTATCGAGGCGAACACAGACCGGTACACAGTCTGCACCAAGCCTTCTATTCCTCCTTTTTACTTTCTTCAATCTATCGCTTATCAAAGTATACGCCTGACGAACACACCCGAAAATTAAGGCCATGGTCGGGATATATATTATTATCTAAGCAAAGAAAGGGTCTCATAATTCCAATGACTCTCCTCGTGTTGTTGTGCTTGTCTATTGTCCGTAAGTTTGTTTCTACAGTCCAACACAAAATCTACATAGACTGCAATTAAATGTTTAGTTTTCATTTTATCTAGTTTTACATTCATTTCAATAATTACTTCAATGTGATAACGATCACAAATATTAAAAGAACAATTAACAAAACCAAGTATTGGATAAAACACAAAAAATAAATAAACCACACAAAAAAACAAAACAAAATTCGAGGTAGTCAATGCTTTTTTTGTACACGTACTGTAATTAGTAAATATAAAGTAAGAAAAGCCAGAGCAAGTGAATGGCGAACCATTCGGAACGGTGAGCAATGAACTCATTTTATCGGTGCGAAGAAGAACAGAAATGAACGAAAGTGTCGGATCGGTACGACAAAAAACCGAACGGAACGAAAGTGTCGGAACGGTACGAAAAAGAACGGAACGGAACGAAAGTCTCGGAACGGTACGAAAAAGAACGGAACGGAACGAAAGTATCGGAACGGAACTATTTTGAAAAAAGGATCGGAACGGAACGGCGAAGAAAAGGATCGGAACTTTTTTGCTAGGTTCGAACCGGAACGGCCAACACTACACCAAACACGCCGGATCTCCATCTAATCCATGTTTCCTCGGGAGGGGGTTGACGCGAAACTCTAGCCAGCCTAGGCTCAGTTTTACCATAATTCGGCAATCAATCATCCGTGCTTAAACCATAAACCGGGGCTCACCCCGGGGCCGGTTGTTGTTTGATGCTTCGTGCCCGTGCAGTTCGTTGGGGCGAGTTTTCCGGCCGCCGAGCAAACGTGCGACGGACGATGTGTGGTTCGGAAAGTAATAAAACTCGCTACGGCACATCATAAAATCCCGATTGACCAGATCTCGAACTCAAGGTTGAGCGAGCGCGGCTTAGATGGTGATAAAAATTGAGGAACAAAGGTCGAACCGGCCCGCGGTGGACTGGCAAGCGTGCAAACTTTACCGGGCAGAAAAAAAAAATGTTCGAAAATGCAAAAACAAGCGAAAAGATGATGAAAGTTTTATAGAAATTGGAATACACAAAAATAGCTCACAACTGTAATCGTTACATTTATGCAAATAATTTTCATAAAACGTTTTGGGTTTGCTTTCTTTTTTCGTTTTTCAGGGAAAACGTCGGTCGGCCATTCGTTGGAAGAACGCCTAGAACATCTCATTCGTGTAGATTGAGTCACTTTTCCCCGCCATGCTTACAGTAAAGCTTACTGTCCGCGAGGCTGCAATCAATCATTTTAATGTGGACCATTAATAGGTTAAATGAGCAATTACGGAGAGTGCATTGTTGAGCCATGCAGATATATTGTGGTCCGCGCGGTCCAAGTCCAGCCAATTTTGCCGGACAATCGTGTGGCTCTTTTTCGGGAAGTTGCAGGGAAGCATTCGCGCGCGTGTGTGTGCGTTTTTTTAAGTTCAATAATCCAATTTAAAAGTTGATGAATGCACCAAGAGACACTAATGGCATATGGTCGCCGATGGTGCAACAAAAAAAAAACGAACTCTCGACGAAATCGGCACCAATTTATCGGACAAACGGATGTCCGTGATGAATGTGCTGGCGCGTTTAAAAAGAAAAAGGTTTTTTAATTTATTTTGCCGGACAATTGCGTTGCGAATCATTACTTCGGTATATTTGTTTTGTGAGAAAAGTAAAGACAATATCAAAGCCGTTTGTCATTATCATATAGCGATCATAAATAATACAACATAATGACTGTGGGTTTCCTTTCGATAATTTCCTCATGAGTGTTTTAAAATGAGATCGAAATTGAGCCGGTTGTGTTGGAACATCAATTGCATACTAGAAATATGCTGCTCGATAGGCATTCCACACTGTCAGGTGATGGGAATGTCATTCGATATGCATATAGTTGCACAAACGATTTCATTAACCTTATCTTAACAGATTCTTGGCTGAGTAGCACCAGGGAGAGAGGAAAAAAAAACACAAGAATTCTTTGTCTTGGAAGGCATTTTGCCTTTTGGAGTCGAGAGCTCACTGAGGCTCACTGCATCAACCACCTCAACATGCTCGTTGACAGTGAACAATGTTAACGAATAACGAACAACTTTGTCATGCATTCTTTTCGATCCCCGGCTTCATTCCACAGCGCGGATAAGATCTACATCGTTGCACCTGAGCGTGCTCGAAGCAAGAACAAGGGCGACACCGTCTTAACACACACATCCCCCGAAACTCTGAACTCTGGTGCATCTCTGGTGGATTTAAAACTAATGCTCATCAAGCACCTTCAGCCCGGGGTTTCCGTTTGCTCCGGCCGGAGAATCGTACCCCGTTCGTACCTATTCCTGTCTTGTTCTTGATGCAGGGAACTCGTTGACATCGGACTGATGCTCGGATGAGGCACGGGCACAAAAACTAGACTAAATATGGAGACAATCCAGCTGACAGATATTGATTGTACTCCAGATTCAGGGTGTGTGCGCACCGGATGAAGGTGGTATTATTTTCGTAGCGTCGAACCATCGGCGAAGGTGGAATCCCGGGGAATCGGGACCAAGTGATGGCAGGGGTTTGCATGCGATCGTAAAGTTTGATCGTAAAATTATACGGAAATGACTTTCGACAGTTAATTAAATACAACGTCCTATCCCTGTGGTGGGAAGCACGTGTGAGGCCAATGGACATGGTATTCTGTTTAGCAGCTACGTTCAGCAAGACGACCCTTTATGAGATAAAAGAAATTAAGATGGAACGTGTTAAAGATGGTTCTAATTTTGCTTTAAGATAAACAACTTGTTTTATTGTGAATTTTGGCAAAAAATGTAGACTTGTTGTCTCAAAAGTACCAGGAATTGGATTATAAATTTTTTAGTAACTGTTTAATCATCGAAATATATTTTTTCGCCTTCAAAATAGGCCTTTTTAGCAGTAAATCACCTTTTTTATGTAGGCGTTTGTACAGATCGGCTTCAGATTCTTCAGCGAACTCTTCATGATCACCTCAATAGGCTCAAAACGGCGTGCGTGGTCATTTCAGTTTTATTTAAGGAAAGAAGTTACAAGTGACTAAGTTCGGTGTATAGAGTAGTTTCTCGTGGACATTTGTGCAATGTTTATGTTATGTTTATTAAATTTTTTCTCGATCGTAAAAATCGACAAGATGGAAAGATAAGAGCATATTCAATTGCATGTAAATATAATTGCAGTTGATTTATCATGCCAAAAATTTGCATAACAATGGAGAACATTTGTGTGAACATCCTAATGAAGAAATAAATAAAATATTTGTTCAATAAAAATATCAATTTTTTTATTAAACAATTTCCCTATACTTTTGCGACAGGATGTAAGTAGCTATTCTTTTCGAAGCTAATATACGAATTATCAAAAATAATATTCAATTGATGATAATTTGACAGGGAAAACAATCATTACAGTCAATCGAACGATCACAATACAGTTGATAATTTAATTCAATCAACTCTTGGAAAAGTGCAACTATTCCGATGATGGTTATGCTCACCGTTGTTCCCGTGATGGTTACAACCATCGATGTCAACGCACCCGAAACGCATCCAAAACCGGGTCCCCCGAGGATTGGAACTGGGAACTGAAGTTGTAATGTATTTTCGCTCTTAACTTCTTCGCCGAATTACTGGCCAATTTACTGGGGAGCCACAGAGCATGGATGAAGTTTTCGACCGAATTTTCTTCCTCACTTGGCGTTGTAATTATTCAATTTCGGTGTGTCCGGCATCGTTGGTTACCGAGGCACCGAGTGAAGTGTACTAAATTTCCATAATCCCCCACCGTTGGCCATTTTGCGTGGTTCCTTTACCCGCCAGCCGGGTTTTGTCTCTCCGCTCCCTTGCAGGAGACAAATAAAAGTCTCCGCACAGTCCTTACACTGATGACATAGTTAACAAGATGGCGATATCCTTGGCGATGGCAGCCTGGTCGCTGTGTCTTGGGACTTGGGTGCGTACGTACAAATGATGTGAGGGTTTTGGCTTTTGGTTTAGCCCGCCCGAGCTTGGCAGGGAAGCGTAAAGACAAGAATATTCATTTATTTTCATTACCATTACACCTCATAATGACTGTTATCGCGTGAAATAATTATCCTAATTAGCATAATTCAGTACCATCTTCGGTTTTTGGTGTTTTTTGGGGAGGGTTACAGAAATGAGAGCAGGTTAGTGGTTTTTTTTTTTGGTGTTCGCTGGAAGTTTTGTTCCCCCTCCCGAGCGATGATTTGGTTACTGGACAGCGTAATGTAAATTTGTGGGTTGTTATGCTTTATGAGAATGTAGCTAGCGCTTAAAGCTTATTTTAGCGCTTACTTTTAATATCCAGGTAGCTGGCAGCTTTATGCGGAGATGAATTTTCCTTTCATTTTTTAATCGAATGGAAGGGAAGCTGTTGTGTATTTATTTGTTTTGAAATCTGTGTTTTTTTCAATTATATTATTCTACTAATGAGTGAATCTAATTCCAATTTATTAATTCTTTATATAATTTTTAAATAAAATGCAAAGAGTCTGAAAATTCATGTTGATATGAGACCTTTTTTTTTCGTTTCTTAAGTTTCTTCAATAAAACTTTGGACAACTGTCCCCATTGGGGTCGACCCTACATTCCACTAGTTTTTTATGTATTTTGAGGTTTTGCCTTGTTTTTGGTGTGTAAGCAACATAAATGAAAAATTTAAAAAGTGTTAAGTTACGAATGTTGGTCATCTTAGAAGCGCGTATGACTCGGGGGAATATTCAAAATGATCTTCAATGCCACCACTTTTTACGATTGTTAGTTAGGGATATATTTTTGTTTATAAGAGCACAAATATCGTAAAGATAATTCCGTCCTTCTCAAACCTGTGTTGGGGTAAGAGGTGGGACTTATCATCAATGTGGAACAAATTTCAATGCTGTTTATAACGACATCATACAATTGTTTATCTCCGTATGGCAATTGTTCAAGAGAAATGTATGCATTTCGATATCTGTTCCCTTTCTAATCTTAATCTCCATCACAACTCTATCGAAAGATGTTGCTGCTTTCTGGCTACCTTTTGCAGGCTTTTTGTGATACCTGGTCGTTTGACAAGTTTGTCAATCCATGAAATGAAAAATAGCTAACGTTCAGAATATTTGAAATTTCAACTTAAAAATGTATTTAAACCATACACGCCTTCTCTTACATCACAGTAAGAATGTTTTAAAAATTTGTAATCACAATCGTACAGCGAATAAGAAAGGGTACAATGCATTGGTTTGTTCTGACATTTTTTTGCTCTGCTGACTTGTCATTATTTCCAGCATCGGATTCAACTCTTTGATTGACATTAATCATTGTCATTAGTCAGAATGTATATTTGAATGTTGAGGCTTTTTTCGCTTTATTAAATAAACTGTAGTCAAGGTTGTATTTCTAGTCTTGTAAATTGTAGTGTCACCAACGACAACTTTATGTCATAAAGTATTTTAAATTTATTACAATTTAGATAACTAATAACTATATGGATGGGAGTCATTTTCTTCCCATAACTCTCATCTCCTCCAGCATCCGAATGTACAATGTGTCTTCCGGTTAATCTAGGTGATGTGTGCTTTTTTTTTGTTTTTGTATGACGGCCTGGCCGTATTAGACTTAGTTTACCACGTAGCAGGATAGTCAATCACTGCTACGGGGGAGCGGTCCGGATGGGATTTTGGCCCCGGTCTGTCGTGTGAGAGAGCAGCGCCGATACCACTACCCCACCGGGCCGCCCCAGGTGATGTGTGCTTACTGTAAGGTAAATGCTTGGAATTTGTTAGTGCTTCCCTTGTAACTTTGTAGTTAAATTGGGAAGCTATTCCCTGAATTTCGTCCCATCGTCTATGATCTTACCTCTGTCGCAATCGTTCGGTTAAATTCGGGACGTGAATCTTTTGTATTGTGCATAGACATCTGTGTCAGTTGAGTTCATCAGTTTAACACATGCTAGGCTTGTTTCTTGAGATTCGAGGTCTAGGGTTTTTCAAAATAAGACCGGAAATATTTCATATGAGTTCACAATCTTATTCTCATGCTCTGGATACCACAAAAAATAACTAAAGCTTGAATCATCTTGAAGAATTCTGGAATAAAAAAATCACAAACGTCATATATTAATAGATTCAAATAGTATGAAGAGATAATTTTTCACAAATTCTCAAATCTTTGGAAGCCTTGATTCTTCTTGTCTAGAGATTCATATAAATGATTCTTCTTAAAGAAAATCTCTTGGTGGAGCACTGGTTTTCGAGCACTCGAGCACTTACGTCAAATGGTCTTAATTTATTTGTGATTGTATCAAACGAAAGCAATTATTACTATCCACCTCGAATGCAACTTCACCATTTGTACGCTTCTGTTGACATAATGTGTTTGTACTGCTCACAGCCTAACCGTTGTCGTCCGCTGATGCATCAACAAAAGATCTGCTGGCATTTCGCATCGCTACGTACCGCAAAACCTTGCTGAGCTAAAATAAACACTTTAACAGCTGAACGGAACGAATCGAAAACAGGACACTTCATTAATCTAAAAATAACGCTTAAGCGAACCACGGGAAACGGTCAATGTGTCATCCGGCGCAAGGTCCGAACGGTGCAGAAGACAACCGTTTTGTGCTGAATTACTCCTGCCGGAAGATTGCAGTGTTGCGGTGCAATTGCATCGCTGCAACGTACGAATCGACGCGCATCCCGGACAATCCGGCAATCTAGAACATCTGCAGAGCGTCCGTCGTCCGGCATGCTTGTTGGCAACCCGTGTTGTCTAAGAGGCGTTTGCTACGGCGTGCGAGACGTTGTGCCACCCTGCGTACAGTTTCTTACCCGCGGAACCGAAGGCTTGAAGGAAATGTTCTATTTATTTCGCACCGTGACGATTGTGGAGGAGGCACTATTCCGGGAAGCTTTCCCAGGGTGTTTTTTTTTGCTCGCTTATTTTAGCCTTAAATATTTTTCCTACTCCACCCGAGGCACTATTGATAGAGACACGATATAAGCGGTGCAATGAGGCCATGTATGAAGCCATGATTTAGTTTTATCGCCACCGAACCGAAGGTGGGAAGTTGTTGGGACGGGCGTTCGGGTGGAGCAAGAAAATAAAGGGCTGTGAAAAATCGACCTAAATTTCCACTCACCCCACTCGCGCCATCTTTTTATCCCAGCGTTGGCACAATCAGCCCTTTTCGGTACTTTACTTTCTTGGTGTGTGCTATTGAAGGGGTTTTTTTTCGTGTGCTTCTTATGTGGTCTTGCTTGCTTAAACCAATTTTATCTTTTTTTCTTCGAAGAAGCAGCTTGAACTGAAGACAATTTCTGTTCGGCTTCTTCTTCTGCTCCAGTGTGTGAGGTTGTGCATTTTTTCCGGCTCCTTCCGCCATCCTTCTGGCTGAAAGAAAAGAAAGCACTCTTCAAAACCCTATCCACCAGGCCGAAGGAGGGTGCCATTCGTCTGCCACTCATCGGGCGGGTTCCATTTTTCATCTCACCAATCAAGCAATTCACGGCTTTTCACAAGCTTCAGAAGGGGGCAGTTTTTAGTCGGCACCCAAGTTGCGTCATGCCAAAAAAAAGAAAAAGGGATGACTCCGGCCGACGTGGTGAGGTACGAGGATTGTTTGGATTTGTGTTGGTGGTTATCGTTTATCATTGTGCCTAGCATGGTCCTGTGAATGATTTTCGCCGAGGAATTGTTGCAAAGAAGTGTATAAAAATTTCGTCCTTTCTTCCGGGCGCAAGTGAATGAAAACCCCACACTTTGCTGGGTTCTTCGTCGGTGAAAGGAATATTTCTTAGACCGGGAAGTTTTTTTTTCGGGGTGAGTTTTTTTCAACTGCCGGAAGACTTCCTATTTAATGCTCGCGTTCCGGATGTGGCGTAAAGTGGCAAATTAAATCGCCCTCCATCGTTCTTCTGTTGCATTTTAGTCATCGTTTTGCTTGGGATTTCCACAAGAGAGAAAAACCATATGCAATGGGCTACAATTGATTAAGAAGTTTTGATTAAGGAAGTTTTGTGGAAAAGTTTGCCTCCGCAATAAATTGCCTCCATCGTGCGAGAACGGTGTTTTCAATTTCGTTCTACTCGGTTCAATATTCTAACGGTAGGACCGAGGGTTTTCCACCCACCGTTATGACAATCGATATTAGTTTCACCAAGAAAAAGAAAACCGAAAAAATTTCGATTCGTTTGTTTGTTTTCATAACAAAAAAAAAAAGCGCAATAGTAATTTTCACTATTCCACGTGCAATGTGAACAAACGGGAAGGGAAATAAAATATCCTATAAAGTATCCTTTAACAGGGACCAATTTATCTGGAGCGAAATTGTTACAAACATTGTACGAGATCCGTCCTCCACCGTTCGCAAACCCGCTATTTTTTCCCCCACGCGTTAGTAAAATATATTTCCCACTTGGTGGTGGTGCAATTGGTAAGTGCCCGTTAAGGAGAATAATTTCGAAAGTTTGTAAACGCTGAAAACAAACAAAAGCAACCCGTGTGTGAATTCTTATCGGCAAAACCAACCTGTACCACAAGCGGTGTACTAGAGAAAAAAAAAGAACCACGATCCCGCGCACCACAGGCAAGAAGTTTTTGGGTGGAAAGTTTCAAACATGTTTGTCTTGTCGGGAAACCTTTACCACAGGAAGTGTGTGTGTGTGTGTGTGGGTGTGCAAAAAAAGACGCACCAACATACGCTCCAATGGCGGATCGGAAGTGCATCTGATTTTGACAAAAGTAAGGGTGGTGAAATAAATGTATCTTCGCGGAACAGCCAATTATTGTTTGCCCGCTCGTTAACTTTCCAGGAAGTTTCCTCGGGTTTCTTCAGGTGCCGAAGTTCAGGTTTGTGTATGTGTGGGGGGGGGGGGGAGTTTAGAAGAGAAATGTGTGTAAGAAAGTGAGTTTTTTTTCCCGAAGGATGTCATCGATGGAAGGAAATGCAATCATTTACTTACGACACACCTATAAAATCGAAAAACTGAGGTGAAGGCCTTTTTTAAACCGAAACGAAATGTTTCCAAGAAAACATTTTTGAATACAAAAATGTGAAAGTAGTTTAACAAATCTTTAAAATAAAGTTAGCGCCTTGTATCATCATCGGCAAACTCCCAAGCAACTCAAGCAGTATGTAGATGATTTAAAAACTTCTGTCCCAGCTTCTTGAGAGCGGCCAACCGAACTTCATTGAAAGTATCACTTAACAAAACTTGCCGCAACCACAATCATTTACACTCCAGACTTCATCGCACACCCGCAAACACCGCTCCAACTTCCCGCCATCTTAGCAACGACACTGTCATCTCACAGCAATATCTCGCTCCAAACAAACCTGTAATGGGCGCCCGGTCGAATACGTAGGTGAAGTTCTTCGTGTGCAAACTGATTGCACCATTATTTATGAGTGTAATAAAAATTAACTTTCCATCCGTCGAAAAGTTCCCATGGTGTGCGCGTCACGGGCGCATCGGTCGCGACGAGTCGTGCTCTAGTTATGCTGCCAAAGCGCCTACCTGGTGCATACGGAGGAATGGGTGGTTCCCTTTTTTCTGCTTACACGGACCAACTTAAGATGTGAGCCCGCTATCAGGTGAAGGTGCCCGTTGGTGGTGGTAGCTATTTAAATGGTGACCATTAATTTTGCTACAACCTCTTTTTTATTGATTTTAAATCCTTCGCGAAGGGGTTCGGTCTTCCCGATCGCGTTGCTGTAAAAGGGTCTTCCCGTGCGAAACTGTGTAGAACATATTATTATCAGTTAGGGCATTTATTAACAAGTAATAGGCTTGTCCCAATATAGACCGAAAGTAAACGTAGCTTTTGAATCATATTTACTTTGGTGCTTGGTGAGATTTTACAATTTATGAGAAAATATATGCCGAAGAAGGGAAATTTAAATTTTAAATGAAAACATATCAAAATTATGGAAATTTGAGAAATATGAAAAATAGTGAACAAAAGAGTGAAAATATCCAAAAACTTCTGATTTCTTTATCAAAAAAGATTTTTTTGAGTAAGTTAAAGAAGCAATTGTTTACATTGCCTACATTTACAGAGCTCAGTTAACCAGAAGTGAACGTCACAAGAACTGAATAATATTTATTAAATTTTCTGATTTTATATTACAATCTTTTCCTGTGTTACGGAGATAGGAGAAATGCAAATTAGATAATTTGACAGCTTGCAGATTTTCTTAATGTAGATTTCAATTTTTTTAATGCCATTTTTCAAAAATGCGCGAAAGTTCCTTACATTTTATTATATAAAAAAGTAATTTCCCCTTTTATGTAAAATATTAAAATATTATTACGATATTTTCAAATTGCTAAAATAACGGTAAAATTTTAACGATCCCTTAATACATAAAACAAATAACGTGCGAAACGATTTTAGACTGACACAAACAAAATAGAAGCAAATAAACAAAAATTGGTGAATTAAAATATAAAGAAAAAAACAATAATAGAAACTGTAACATATAAAAGATAGATAAAAATATGAGATTAAAATGATGAGATTAAAAGTGTCAGTAGAAAAATATAGTAGAAAAGAACATTAAGAGTGTTTTGAAAAACACAATTTTAATCATCATGAATTACACCTCAATTTCAAACACTTAAAAAACTGATAAAAATAGACTATCAAACGAGAAAAAAAAACAATTATATCAGAAAATTATTATTCACATACGGCAAACTCTTTTAACCAGTGAATGAGAACAACACTTACCACGTACGAAGATTGGCTCAATTGAAACATACCAGCGTCTCTCTAGCCTTCATGTGACACGATACAATCTCATTACCGCGTTTCATTAGGTAGGAATATTAAATTTTATGCATCTCGTCGAATTGCACTGCATCAAACTGTGCGGATCTGGGCGACATTTAAGTAAAGAGACCATCACCAGCGTAGAGAAAAAGCGTTAAAGCGTGAATATTTTTTATTTATGAATACTTCAGTACAAAAGTGGTGTAGTTTGCATTTTTGTGCGGTTGCGAAGATTAAATGCGTCTGCAGTTTTCTGCAGTCATCATAAAAGCGACCCATAAAAAGACACCACGACGCATGCGGTGCTTAATAAAGTGCAGCAATTGAACATTACAAATATGCTTGCAGATATACAATACAAATTGCACAATTGTACGATTTTTACCAGTTGAAAATGGCAATTATGTTGCTGTTTTAATTTTGATTCTCAAACTACCATCAAATCGTCACCATAATGGTGGTCCAATAATAGCAAACAAACTTGCATTTGAACGATCGATGCGGAACAGATGATTGAAAAGTGTCCACTATCGGATATTGAAAAGCACTGTTCCCCCAATTTCGCCTTTGTTCCAGTTTTTCAGCAACCCAAACCGCCACGTGCGTCCTACGTGGGATTATGTTTGTATTAATTAGCCGTTGTGCATGAAATATGTTCCCTCTCCACACGCTCTGCCAGATAGACAGAATGGATGCAGTATGCTGGGGTTGAGGAAAATCGCGAGAAATCCTCCAACCTGGCTGGCCGGAATTTCCGGCCGCATGTGGCCACAATGCCGTACGAAATATTGAAGATAATTAATGAATGTGATAAATTATCCCTTAACCTCCATTCTCTCACGCCCTGATTCCTGGTTCTGGAGATTTTTGGAAAATATTGGTGACCCTTTTGACATGCCGCGATGCGTGAACGATGACGCACCGCTGACGCTACGATGACGTGGCATGACAGAAGGAAAGAAAACTCCTCAACGTGGGTGCATTATTCACGCGCCTCCGTTGCTGGGACGCGAATGCTCTGGGATGTGCTTTCGGTGCAATAAATTTGAACTCTCACACCCGTGCGAGATGTCGTGTCGTGGATAGTGATTATGCATTTGTTGCATCGACGTTTCATTCCCCGTACACAGATGGGCCGATGTCGCTGAGGTTGATTGTTGAAGGGTCTGCTACATTTATAAGGGGGCACCATATTAGATCTGCTCGATCCCGGATGGCTTAGCCGGAGCCGCTTCTAATCGTATCCAGATCGTACCGGACCGATGCTGATCGTAACAATTTATCGCATGCATGGGAGCATTAAAATTATCCAACATCATTATCGTGCCGATTGTTTATGTGCCATTTGCAATGAACGAAAGATGGCGGTGGGGGATAATACAGATGGATGGACAGGAGGGACGACAACAGATGCCAATAAGGGTTGTGCTGGTGGTTTGATGAATTTATGATGCGATGCTGTTTGTTAGTCGATTTGTTTTGACGAACGTAAATAGTGGTGGATGTGCTGGGAACGGCTTCATAATCATGGCAGGTTGACAAATTAGAATGCATCTTCTTTTACGGTAGTAATGCTTGCTATTTTTAGGGTGACGTATGTGTAGCCAATCAGAATGATGTGACAACTGGAAGGAAAAAAAACGGCACGAGTAGTAATTAGCTCTTCTTTCGGGAAACGGGCTTAGACCGTTTATGGACGAAGTCTTCAGTGTCGTGAATAAATATTAAACTGTTGCTTCTTTTTTTAAATAAATTCTTAAGCTAGATCGATGTGCAGTTTAACATTTTAAAATCTAAAAATAAAAGTTAATTCGAAGCCAGATTCGTTATAGATTGCTTTCCCAGAATTATGTTCGACCAATCTTCCAACTCTATGTAATCAGTGCAATACCTATATTCTCTTGACAACTTGATTGACTTTCAGGTAACAATACCATTCGGAACCTTGGAATTCTACTCGACCATATGGTAAGGTGTCATGACCACTTACTTACTTACTTACTTACTTATCAGGCGCTACAACCGCTTCGCGGTCTTGGCCTGCTGCAACAATCCTCGATACCGCTCACGGTCTAGCGCCGTCGTCTGCCAATCAAGTATCCCGGCCGTTCTGGCGGACGCGTCGACGCCATAACTCCATCTCAGTTTGGGCCTACCACGCCTCCTCTGTCCATGTGGACGGCCTAAAAGGACTTTACGGGCTGGGTCGTCCGGTGCCATTCTCATGACGTGACCAGCCCACCGGAGCCTGGCAAGCCTAATTCGCTGCACGATTGTAAGATCACCGTACAGCTCATAGAGCTCGTCATTATAGCGGCTCCTCCATTGTCCTGTCATGACCACTATTTATCTAAATAGATTTATCTGGTCATTCATGAGGTCAATCGAATGTTAAAAGTCAAAACCAGCAATGCGGAATAATCCACCGTCTATTTTACGTTTGTTCGCTCCATTCTTGACACTAATTTGGTAGCTATGTACTAAATTTTGGACTAAAAGCGAAGAATGGTCTAAAGCCAATACGTCAGCTCTTCTGTTCACATGTAAACCTACCACCAGTAGGCAATCATGTAAATAGACAATTTATTCAACTTTAAAAATAACACTTCACTTCAAGTGGGGAAGAGACTTACCCAAACTTTTAGGTCGATTTAATATCTGTGTTCCTAGAGCCAACTCTCGTTCTTCATACTTTTTATATCTTGCTAGACATAGTACAACATATGATCGACATGACCCGTAATTTAAACAAATTTTCTTCGGATTAAATTGCTTGAAAAGATAAAACAAGTTTTGGAGATTAACTGAAAATCACATAATCAATGGAAATAGTTCTTATGTGTTAATAAAAGTATGTTTCAATTAGTGCACAACCTAAGCATTGCTTTAATTCATTTTTTTCTTCTAGTTATATGACGTGACAGAAGCGGTCCGAAGTCCCATCTTGCCCTTATATACAGTATATTCATTCTAAATGTTTCATAGTATAAGTTTTCGACTATCCAAGTACATGGTATCAATAGGTCCATGTAAACCAGCAATGGCAGAGAGAAGTAAAAAAGTTTTACACCAGAAATGTTTTACAATTATTTAAATTATTTTTAAAACCACCTTGGAAGCAAATGCATGCATGAGAATCACGATGCATTGAATCAGTTTAATTTAAAATGTGTAATATTCAATACTTTTCCGTACTAAAGTTAATCAGCAAGGTTCTGATTATGATGTTTAAGATCGTCTCATAATTACAGTACGAAAGTATAAATAGCTGTTGATATTACAAAGATTATTCGTCAGCATATCATGTAGATCGATTGGTAGGTTTGGTTTTAGAAAGGATAGTTGTATGAGCAAACAGTTTGGTTGAAATTGTATTTTTTCTTTAATTGTGTTAAATAGCACGACACAATATTCCTCTCCAAGTACGGAAGCTGAGAATAGGAAATTTAAAAACATTAGATGAATTTTCTAATTCGTAGGACACATTTGTTTGCAAAGCACAATTTTATTAGGATGGTATAATACATAATTGTAGTATAAGTCATGTTTTATTCACATAAAAATAGAAATCTTTATTCAATACATTTTTGTACGTTGAGTTCTTTGAAACGTGTGCTGGTAACTCATCTTCTCCTTCAGTTTCCCCTTCAACAAGCAACTCAAAAAGTAGCTCAACTCTCCAAACGAACTCCCTGCATGCTCACATTTATGTTGCTCTCGCTGCATAAATTCTATGCTGCGCTCAGTTCTCCCAACGTTCTAACCATTGCCGAGAGAAACCAGAATCTCTCGCTGTGGGTGAATTCGTTCCCATCGTTCTTGGGACCATTTCTTATGCTCGCGGCCAATCGATGCTGCGTTTTATGCAATGGATGCGTTGCTGCCCGCAGAGCGGACGTTTCGCAGCTAACCGTCGATGGTCCTCTCCCGCCTGACCGTTGCACAAATTCGGGCCGGTTCGGGCCACCGAGACCGACCGACGAGATTGGAAGCTTTCGCGAGGACTTTCGGCCCCAACGCTCGGCACGGTACGCGCCATTCGTACGCGGGACTTCGTGCCATCGGTATCGGGATTTTGGCCAGCAGCCGTGTGTCGCAGCTCCGTTCACGTGCCGTGTCAACGTGTATGTGTGCATGGCGTAGGTGGGTGCATGTGAATAGGTATATTTGTGTGTGTGTGAGAAGGTATGTGCGTCAGCGAGTTTGACAGTAGTGCCACATTTCCGTTGGCAATCAATCGGTGTGCGGTTGCGAATTATCGACGATAGGAATTAAGAAGGCAATCAATTATGCTTCAAGAACAACGTACATTTGTTCGCTTATTGAAGTAGTTGTGCGCGAAGTGAGTGCACCTTCTACCCATGCAAATGCAACGTGTTTGGGAATGATCAGCATGCAGTGATTGTGCAACGATCGGAGCTCGACGAAGCAAACAAGTGAAACAAGTCAGGCAGTTGTTTGTTTGGGATTCATCGCCAATCTAACTCATAAATTATTAAACAAATTTCCATGTGATTTGGTTTTCGGATCCAGTGTCTTGCGATCGTTCCTCACACGGAGAAGCATCGTATTACGGAAGGATAGTCCAGTTTCTCGTTAAAGGATAATGCGCCGTCACCGTAATTATTCGCATTCGGAATAATGAAGCACTTTGAAGCGACACCCTTTCCCGGGGAAGTTGCCACCGATTTCCATAAATCTTTGCGTGGCCAGTGACCATAACATAAACAAATGCCCAGCCTGAGGTTTCGATAGTTGACGGTTGTCCAATTCGGTTAAGTAGCTCATTTCTCTTCTTCACATTTCAGGCTTTTTACGGTTTTCGAATTTGGTGTGATTTCAGTCAGTGAAAGTGAAAAACCGTGTGGTGGAATTCTAAGTGAAGTCAAAGTGCAGAAAAGAAAAGCCAACCGCCTTGAAGTGCGGTGATCCGGTTGATCGATACAAGCGCGCAAAGCCGACCATTAACAGGATAATCTGGTGCGTCGCAGGTGATTTGAATGAATTTCCCCTGGGTGGGAAGGATTCAGGTTCGGGAAGTGATTTTCTCGTTGTTTTCTGTTCGCTTACGCATTCACCAGTGAGTGGGTTTTAAAGTGGTGTGTTCGCTTTGCGCACTAATTTAATTAGTGCGTGAGTAGGTGGGAAAATCCGAAAAAAAAGCTGCCGTTAATTCTTCGAAGCTGGTAACAATATGTTTTATTTGTGAATCTATCGTTAGGTGGAATTTGAGAAAATTGTAAACCAACTCCTTCCAAGTACGCGATTGATTTAAAACGCTTAAACTGCGCAAGAAGTTTCCCGTGTTCCCTTTTGAAGAGTAAAAACGTGTAAAACAAGTGTAAAAGTGTTCGGTTTATAAATAAAAAAAAAAACATATAAAACGTAAAAAAGTGATGCACAATTGCTGAAAAAAAGTAACGATCATAGTGAAGCGGCCAGCGAAAGTTCTGCGAAAGAAAAACGGAAGTACAAGCAAAGGCGATTTGCGAAACGGAAAACGAAACAATTACACAAACGGGAACCATTCAGCAGCAGTAGCGGCAACGAAAAGAAAAGGATTACTTGAAAATATTATTCTTTCATCAGTCGGGAAATTGTAGCAACAGCAGTAGCAGCAGTAGCAGCAGCAGCCAAGGATAATAAATCTCTTCCATTTTCCCGACACAAAGCTTGTCGGTCGGTGGTTTAACGGTTCCCATCGCTTACTGGCCACTTGGCTCAGTAGTGATTTTTTGTGTTTCTATCTCGCTCTTGTGTTCTGTGTCCGGTGCCTGTGTGTGTGTGTGTTTTGTGTGTTCGAAGATAGTGGAAAACCGGCGAACGAGGAGACTGGATCTGGATTTTCTTCGCTTGGGATTAAAGCAAACACCAGCGCAGGCTAACAAGGCCTCTATAATGATTGTGTAAGTAGGATGCATAAAATATTGTAACGAACGTTTGTGGCTGGGCTTTTTTTTCTTTGCCGTTGCAAATTGGGGCGAAAGACGGTTTTCTCCCTTCGGAGACATAAAATATTCCTTTCGGCGGGTATCAGAAATGATTTTAAAATGGGTTATTGCTTGCATTTGTATTATTCACTGTTGACTTTGAAGCGTTAACAGCGTGTCTTCTTGCGTAAAGAATGTTATTACAATAGTTTAAAGGTTTAGTTAAATATAATTTATGATAATAGATTATACAAGAAAAACGTCTTGAAAAACTGTATTTGGAGTCAGTTCTTCGGATTAATAAAACATTTACAAAATCTGAACATTTAAAGTCCTTAGTACAAAATGTCACAAAAATTGGAATTCAATTTACACCATCATCCTTTTATTCGAATGTCTAATGCTCAGCTTCAACGATTATTCTCGAAACAAAGAAGTTGCAATAAAAGAATACTATTGCTGCATCTACCTTCGACATGCACTCTCAAACTCAATAGAATTGCTTCATTTCACATCGTTGAAGCTTTTTCTGTCGTGTTTTCGGTATCACCATCCCAAACGACCCTCTCAATGGGACATAGAGAGATGTACTCAAATGAAATGGGAATTCAGTCGACCACTTGGCTTCCTGTAGCGGGCGTCCCAACCAAGATACTAGGTGAAGATTTGGTTCAATTAACGGCAAGAAACATTCCCATGCCACGACAGTCCCTGTCCTTGTCGACGGTTGTCAAGTGTGTGGCTGAGCGTAGAACGTTGCTCCCGACTCCCAAAGCGGCTACGAGCTACAACAAGCTGTCGATGGGTGGACATCTGCTACGCCAGCCCGCGTCCTGCAGGTACGATTGAGCAAGTGCGAAACACATGGCACCGGGCGCTCCCAGAGGAGAACACTTTGCCGGTAAAGTGGCAAATGTTCCCGGCTTTGCGTCGGGGATTCTTCTCCTTTCGCCTCATTCTTTATCAGCACTTGAAACAGAAGTGATGTTTTCACTTCATTTGAAGCGCCACCCGGGAATGGGAGTCCCTTCGGAAAAGCGACCGTCGGCATCATTTGCTAGCGACAACTTTTGGGCTTTGGAGCTTTGGAGGACAAGCAAAATAATATAATAGTGACAGAGAAATTGATAATCTACTCACAAAAGGGACTATGGGATGCAATGAACAGAGTGTGAACAACTATTGTTCTACAAAATATAACAAAAACTAGACACGAGTACCAGCATACTTCATTCAAGATAGTGCCAAGTTCTTCGCGGTCGAGATGAAGGTTTTTTTTCGGGGCACAATTTCAACAGACGAGTCGATTCCACTTGGGAAATAGAATTCGTTAGCCCAAAAAGGAAACACGATGCCGGTCAACCTGCCCGGTACCATCCGGAAAGAATTGCAGCAATTGAATTTTTCGCTATCACGAACCGGTGAAAGTCTTCCGCCGAGTCCACCGCAACCCATTTTGGGCACTAATGTGCGACTCAAATTTATTACTCGGTAATTGATATTACCGGCCAACAGATAGCACCAGCAAAAAAAAAAGGAACAGAGTTCCATGGAGTGAAGCGTGCTCGGAAAATTTGTAGCACTTTGTGTGGTACGCGCAAACACCGGTAGCATCACCGGAGCCTCATCTCGTCCGCCGGTGCAATCGGGCTCAGATTGTGGGACAAAGTTTTTGTTTCCCAATTTAAAAACATTCCCAGTCCTCGAGAATGATGATAATCCACCCTGCTGAGGCTGGTGGTAGGATGGTGGGGTTTTTTTTCGGGGTTTGTTATTGTGCTCGTACGTTTGCCACAGTGGAGTCGGCGAAGGACAGTGATAAAACTGAGCGTGAGGTAATCGTGAGGCAAAACCGAGTTCACGTGCCATAGTGAGCGATACGGAGTAGGAGACCAGCCGGACTTGAAAACACGTAGCGCTGAAATGGGACGGCTGGGGTAATAGTGAGGCATAACATAAATTTGCTACTTGTTCATGGCCAACATTAGCCAGCGAAACGGTAGGAGAAATTATGTGATGGTGAAAAATATGAGGGTATGTGGTGAAGCATGAGCATAGCAAATCAAATAATACACCAAGAACACTGTGTTACGTTCTAGCGACGAGTTAAATCACAAGTACAGAGGCTTGAATTGTACTCAATTAGTAGATAATGTGGATTTGTTTATTACATACTTGCTGCATAAATTCCTTGAGGTTATTGCAGCTTTCGAGCATTTTAATTCAAAAAGATATGAAGGACTCTTTCTGTTTAAAAAACTTTTTATACTTCTTTAATGCGTACCGTAATTGAATTCGGTGCTATAGTCTGGTCTCTAGAATAAGATGAGAGAATGGATTTATTGGAGAATACTAAAAAATATTACATCTCCAAATCACTTTTCTGTCGTTTACCATTTTCGAATAATGCCCTCTGTCCTATTTACTGGATGAGGACCATGAACGCCCCATACTCTAAATTCATTATAAATGCCATCGACATCTTACTTCCAGGGACCTCAAGTTCTCCAGAACTTAAGATACTGAATTATGCAATTTTTACGACCAGACTTTAAAACCTTTTCATATTACACTAATGGTTTTCCAAACTTTGACTAGCTCGAAATTAAGACTTGTGAATATTTCACTAAAAACTTCTGACATTGCCAACTGAGTCATTTGAACCTCAGTTAGTATTTCTGAAATCAAGTTGTATGAACTGACCATGTCTTGTGAGAGGAAAGTTCATACTTAGGCTTATGTTTCTCACGTTATTTGGTGTATCAATCGTTCCATTAAGTAACCCTACGACTTAGAGAGGTGCTGATACTGAATCTTTTTAGTTGCATGAGTTCTACATGATTCTTTCGAGTTCTTTCAAGGTTTTTTCCCACTACAATGACTTCAAGCATTTAGGACCGTCAAATTTTTAGTACTTAATTAACTAAACCCAAGGTTCTATTAGCGCGTAGGATAATATCTTCATAGTAGTTTATGAAACAAGGTTTGTTAACTAACAAGATGCCTAAATCGAAAAAAAGGAACTCGAATATGCAGTTCAACTTTCATGTGACTATTAATTACCTTGCGAATTATTTGAAACACCGTTTTCGGTTATTAATCCATGTTGCTTGATTATTTTAACGTTCAACTTGTGTTTCTTGGATATCCTTAATGTGTCCAGGGTCAGGTCACCTAATATTGATTTTTTATATGTTATGTAATGAAAATATGACGAATATGTACATTAGTTAATAAACGTGTACATACTTTTAAATAATTTCACTAAATTCAACATTCATCACAGAAAAAGTAGAGTGTGACTGAACAAAGAAGATAAATTAATGACTCGATAAGATACATTAATCCAACACAAGTGTACCGTGTACGAGCGTGTGGGCATATACAGATAACAACCACCGTGAAAGGCAATTTATCAGTTCATTATTGTACACACTAGGATACTGTGATGGGGCAATTACATTTAAATTCATTGCATCTAAATAATTGAGCAGCCAGCAAGGGCTAACGGTAGCGCAGCGAGCCAGCCCCTAGCCTTTTAGATCATTTATTTTGCAGCACTAACCCAGCACTTAGCAGTGGACGGTCCAGCACCAATCGGGATAACTATAAACGGGACGTAACTTTCTTCGCTGTCCGGTTCGATCGCTCTATGCCGCCGGTACACGGAAGGCTTGAAGCGCCCGTGGTCGTTAGGTCGAGTTGAAAATGAGTCGAAAGGCACTAGTGAGTTATGGCTTCACGAGCAGTTCGACATTCGAAGCAGCTGGGCTACAAACAATGGTGCAAACAGTTCTCCCAGGACTCCCAGGCGCACGATCCGCGCCACGGGTCAGTTGCAACTGTTTCGATGCGGACGCTGGAGGTTGCAGTGAAAAGTTGCTCCATGCGGTTCGTAAGTCGCGCCTCCCACCTCCTCTCAAGTGAAAATGGCCTCCTCTCAAGATTTCGCCATCACGGGTGCAAAACTAGAAAACGGTGGGCTATTAGCAAAACGTTTTGTTCCTGCTTACCGGGGTGTTTTTTTTGGGACTTCTGGGTCCGGGTGGTAGTTTATTAGATCGTTTATTAAATGGCCAAAAAGGCCGGTTGCTAGCCACGTCCAAATGAAAACAATGCAGGCCGGAAGAAATGTGCCGGCTCTGGTGGAGGGAGTGAAAATTGAATTCTCACCTTTTGTTCCGATGGAGAATAATATGGAAACGTATTTTACACTCCCCCCCAGAACAGGAAAGTTTGGTAAATGATGGCGATGGGAGGCAGGGGAAGAAGGTAGACGACAGGGGAAAGAATTTGCCAACGCCTAACCACAAACGGGCGCTCAATTCCCCCCTCCATTCGTTGATGGAGAAGTAGTAGCATTGGCCGGGCGAGAGACGATTAAATAACACTCGCTTTTTTATGGTACCACCAGCTTGGGGAAATGGAATTCCGGGTTTTGGTGATTTGAACATCGCCAGCGCACTTAATTATTAAATGGACGGAATCATGCTTTGAAGGGCGTTAGAGTGGCAGGATATTATTTGAGTTTAATTTTAATTAAATGATCCTGCCCGATGGTGGAGAGAATTAAATTAGTGGCAATCCTTTTCAGAATGATTGATTTTTCAAAAAAACATCTTGCTTTAAACAACATTTTCCGATGATTCGTACTATGAAAACCGTGCCTTAAATACACACAAAGATTTAAGACACACGCTCGGCCCAAGATAAAGTTTACATTCCCGTTCTGGTGCGAACCCCAAACGCAGTCTGCTTGTATCTTTCGTGATTTGAAATTTATTGACCATGCCCAACCGGTGGCCAATTTGTGGGATGGGCCCACCGAAAAGCCTTCCCTTGTAATTCCGTTTAAATTTCAAAATAACGATCGAATTACTACGCCAACGTAGCCAGACGTAGTAGTGCCCAACCCCGGAATGGCGCGGATTGCTGCTACGGTACAGCAACCAGTCGTAAATTATCAGCTGAGCTTGGTACCTTTTAGCAAGGGTATTTCGCTAAAACCATAACCTCACTTACTGCGACTAAACAAACTCCATCGTTGGTTGGGGTTTGGGCGCTAACTGGTGTCTGTAGTTTTCCGTTTCGGTATCGTGCAACCGTGCTCAAGTTCCGTGGAACCTTGCCGTGGATTGGAAATCTGGAAAAACCCTTCTTCTGCTTGGTTTCATACTACCGACTCCTAGACACGTAACGGTTCGATGTTTGATGCTCCAATGCCAGCGGGGTTTTCCGATACGAATCGGACAGACAGGGAGCACCGAAACACTTTCTGGCGCAACGCAAATGGATGTCGGAAGTCCAAAAGTACACGTTTATGACATGCGGAAAATCAATATTTGCCCGCTCATCATGTCATGGCGCACAGGTTGGAGCAGGAGCGCAGACACTGTTTTGATTTCGCTACGTCTAAAATGGCAAAAAGGCTCGATTGCTGGCTGGTGAACCACAGATCGTGGTTTTTCGGTGTGCTAGCTCTACCTTCGAGGTTGCGATATGCGAGCAGACATTCGCAAAATGGTACGGATTTGCAATCGAATCCCGACGACGATGTAACAATCCTCCCTCCGTCGCCAACCCTTGGACCGAGGACGACCGACGGGGCTTAAGTAAATTTATAGTCACAGGTTAATTGGCACGAATAAAGTTTGCCAGCAGCGAGACGATATCCTTCAGCCGTGTTAGTGTGAGTGTGTTGTAATATTTTTTGCTTTCTTTCGTTAGCGCTCTTTCTTCGTTTTTCTCCGCCCGATAAGAAGTGTGTTGTGGCCGACGGGAACAGGGAAAATGGGGAATCGTAAATCGGTAATGTAAATGGGTACGGGAGCGTAAGGCAAAAGGACTACAATATTGCTTCCGCTGCAGTAATGGCTGATTGCTTTTTCCGGTCGAACTGGTCCGCTTGATCGGGACCTGTTCGACGGTTGGCAGTGGAATACGCGTAGAATATTCCCGGCCCGGCTAATGTTGCTGGAAAATTGGAACATTATGCTGAAAAGTACCTGATTTAGGTGTGTACTTTAAGGAGATACAATTATATCAGCACACAGTTGATATCGAATTATGTGCTCGATTGATTTGGCTAACAGAGTGTATTACATTAATTAGGTTTAATAATTCTAACACATGGCGTTTTTTTGATTCTAACGCACGAATAATATTTTTTGATAGATAAACTAGATATTTTTTCTAGATAAACCGACCATTTTCATCGAATAAGTTTTCTATATTTAACTTAAATTAGAGCATTGTTGATACTACATGCTAGTTAATGTGTTTTCAGCTATTGTAAAATTTATTCTATATTTTAAACTACTTCATGTTAGCAAATACGGCCTGTACGTCGTTCAGTAAATAAATAAATATAATAACTTCATGAAGGTGGTCGAGACGAAAGCGGCACCATATTGATCAAACAAATTAACAATACGCATTTTATTTTCACACTGGAGCAAATCAATGACCGGCTCATTAAACTAAGAAGAAGAATTTTATGTCAGGGGCATTTGGTAAAATAATGTTCTGCTAATTTTAGAGGTAAATATACAGTAACTTGCGTTTAGTAAATTGTTTTATAAAAAAGTATATAAATACGTTCTATTACACTAATCGAAACTAGTACAAGTATAAAACAGTCAAATGAATCAGAAGGACAATAATATGTTTTAATCCGAGAAATTTTACAACAATTCCAAATATCGGACAAAATGGTATTAAAATAATGAAAGCTTTGGTAAGTGTGGAATCAATAATGGATAAATAATAGTTATCTGTTTTGTTCTGATCAAAGCTCCAACTATCTGATATGATACAATACTATGGGTTTAAAATCTCTAGGATCGTTTTGGTGTGGCAAAGCCGTTCAAAGATCATTTAATATAACTTTATCTGAATCTCTTACGAATACCCGGCCCTAAATTTTGAACCCAGCTGCATTTCAAAACTCAAACATTTATCGAATTAAAATTAACTAGAATTCAAACTTTAACGTAATTTACGAGGTAAATGTCGAGATGGTTAATATGGCTCTTCGCTTTTTTGGTACATGACGGGGGACATCCTTCCTTCGACATAATATCTAAGATATAGTTTTTGAGAAAGTTTTTATATATTGTTCACTTATTTTGTTTTAGAAATATGCAAAGATAGTCGCTCGAAAACTGCCCTTTAATAACAGCATTATAAAAGATAAATGTATGATTAAACTTAAAGCAGCTTGTCTGTGGAGTTTATGGTGATTTCAATTAAAAATCATCAATACAATTATTCATAACATTTACAGGATAGTTTTCCCGGCAGTAAATAGAACTACGTTTATTTAAAGTGGTCAGAGTGAACCACATGCAACAAACCGTAAAGATTCAATTACCTATTTTTAATCTCATAAAATACTTTTCATTTAGCGAAATCTACCCTCGAGCATTTGATTAGTGAATTTTTGCTACACCGCATTGAAGCAGTTTACGCAAATACGATCAACCAGATCCGCCATCCGACAGACTCACAGACTCCCAAAATCGAAACGGATAGAAGCGAGCTATTCGAGCCGAAAGCTATCCTTCCGGCTGTTGTTGTTCTAACCTTCTGGTCAGAGAGCACCGGATGAAGCCGGATGTATCGCGCCTGCTCATGTTTGCTTTGTGACGCTTGCTTGCTAGTCTACCGGCGCTCTACATAAAGCTCTTGCGATATAGAGGCTCGTTCACCTAAACCCAAAAAAAAAAAAGATCTCGCGTGCAAAATCCAGAAAATGCTTCCATTCGCGTATAATGACTCCGCAACAACTTCATCGTCTATTGAGCTTTGGTACTCCCGGTGACTCCGTATGAGGACCTTGCGACAACTGCATCATCGTCGCGCGGAAGTTTACGATGATTTACGCTGGATGCAATTTTTCTGCACCACCA